>CANYCX010230487.1:0-10265 GCA_948193385.1 Breynia disticha f. nivosa | reverse complement strand
GGAAGCTCGCTTTCAACGTCAAGAGAAAATGCTAGATTTGGTTCTTTCTGGAAGAAGTCACTCGCCTACTTAAAGTTACTTTGAACTAGTTTGTTTTACTTTAATTTTTAATGCTCATTTGTTAATATTTGAAAATTATTTCCTATTACATGAAAAAAAGAATGACTTGAAATATTTGTTAATTATTTCATATGTTTCATATATTGCAGGCGGATAAAGAAAGGTTAAACTACTATTGGTGCTTCATTGGATTATTTAGATTATTCATGTTAGAACAAGTTTACTAGTTTCATAGTACATTGATTGAATATTTTTTCCTGAATTTATATTATTATATTATGCATTCAAGTTTTTTATAGTTAGTCTTTTAAATATCTATAAATTTTATCTTTGAATTTTTATGTATGAAAAAATGTTTCAATGAGCAATTTTAAGAATGAATAATTCAACATATGACCAAATATAGGGACGAATTTAGAAACAATATATTATGGACGAAATTATTTTTTTTCAAAAAATTGTTTTAGGGACGAATAAATCATCAAAATGTAACGTTCTTAAATGTTAAAATATTACGGACAAATTCATTGTGTCCCAAAAAATAGCATGTGTCGTCCATCTTTATGAACTTTTAGGGACGAATCATCCAATTAAGGACAAAATAATTTACATTTTAGGACAAATCATTTCGTCCTTAAAATTACCACTAATAGTAGACGAAGCAAATTTCGTCCTTAAAAAGGTGACATTTAAAGACAAAATTCTATTTTCGACCCAAAAAACATTTAAGGACATGTCCTTAGAGACGCTACTTACTTTCGTCCCTAAATATTATTATGGACAAAAAACAACATTTTTAGGACAAAAAATTTTGTTCCTAAAAATGAAATTTGTTGTAGTGTATTAAGTTTATATACTAATATATTCAAAAAAAAAAGTTTATATATTAACTACAAAATTTAAAAAAATTCAAATATACACATATTTATGTATATATTATGTATATATTCACATCACAATAAATTGAACAAAATAATCTGACATAACAATAAATTAAATGAAAACATAAAATCTTATATAAATCAAAAAACTAAATAAAAGTTCATAATAAGCTTATAATAACACTATATTCAATTTTATTTCACCATGTACATAGGTCAAAATATATAACTCTTAAAAAAAATATTATAATAAAAAAATAAACAGTAAGAACTATTGAAAGTTTGTACTAAGTTTATACTAACATAATAACAATTTTTAAATCAACTAAATAATAATAATTAAAAAAATAAATAAAACATATTAAATTTTATTAAAAATGCTCTCACTCTGTTATATTTAAAAATAAAAATATAAGTTTATACTTAGTATAGATTAGCATAACAATAACTTAAAAAAAAGTCATACAAATTAAACAATCATTTATTATACTAATAAAATTTTATATCCTAAAAGAACATATTAACATGAAAAAAATTATGAACAATATATACTTAAGTATGATAAAAAAAACTTAAGTGTATGCTAAGTATATATTGACATAGAAATAACTTAAAATATAGCTAAATGAAACTTACATACATAAAAAAAGTTTAAATTAAAAATTATGTTAACAAAAAAATTAAAAAAAGTTATGTAAACTTGTATACATAAAAACCTTTTTAAAAAATTGTACTTAGCTTATATTAACAGTATAATAAAATAAAAAAATTGTATCAATATATTTGAAAATATAATATAATACATTAAACAATTTTTAAAAAATAGGAATAAATTTATATTAACATTTAAAACAGAGAAAAAGTCACATTAAAAGCAGCAAATAAAATTTATCTCAAGTATATTCTTATAACATATACATAGGAGCATTTTAAAAAAACAAATTACAAATTTTTCAAATTATGTTTATATCAAGTATGTTGAAAAATTGTATTACTAATATAATAGCAAAGCAATCAAACAAATTATCCAAGCAAAAAAAACACTAAAAAACAACTAAGCAAAAGAAAACTACGAACAACGAAACAAATATACACTAAAAAAATCAAACAAAGAAAACGCTAAAACAACCAAAAAACACTAAAAACAACTAGTAACACAATTTGAAAATATTTTTGTAAAGACTTGTTAAAAACATTCAGTATATATTCAGTCTATAAAATATTAAATTAATGGACAACACTAGACTTACTAGATAAACACAACAAAATATAATAGAACATAGTTAAAAAAACTAACAGATTATATTTTCTTATAAAAAATAATATGGACATAAACCTAGTTGTAAAAAATAATTTATAATAAAGTCATATCAATTAAATAAAAACGTATGCAAGTTCAAAAAAATGAAAAAACAAACAAACAAGAAAATAGATTTGGTAAATTGAAAATAAAAAAAATAAAAAATAAAAAAAAGATCGAAAAAATTTCTAAAAAAATTAAGTATGTACCTTAATATGTGGAAACATATTTAGATCAGGTACCTATAAAGAACAAAAGAACAAGTTAAATAATTTTATCTTGAAACAAGTTAATGAAAAAATTACTTACATCCTTTTTCAACAAATTTAGATTTCTTCTTAGAAACCTAAAAAAAGAAAAGAAAATATTTTAGCATAAATATATATAAAAAACATGAAAAAAAGAAACACTTACCTCAACACGATCAGCATTAGCAAAAATACATTAGCTGGAGTTTTGACCAAATGTACCTAAAAAATAAAAATACAGAAAAGTCAACAAGCATGTAAAAAGACAAAAAATACAGAAAAAGCAAAAACATGAAAAGAAAATCTATTTTTGTAGTTTTTGAAACACGTCAAGATTTACATGTATGTGAAAAAAATAGAAGAATGTCTTGTTCGTTTATGCTACATAATAAAAAGAAAATGTTAGGAAAAAAAGAAAAATAAACAGGAAAAATCAGTTGCAAAAATAGTAAAAAATTTAACTGTTTGGCGAGATGAAGTGAAAAAAATTTCTTAATTTTTTAGGAGATTTTGGAGAAGAAACTGTTAGATTCGATGAAAATAAATCTGAGTCTTTCATTCATTCAGTAAAAAACAGTTTTAATTTTACGTAATCTCTACAATTCAGTAAAATCAAGAAGGAGACTCATTGACTTGTTTGATTGGCATGAGAAATAAAAGAAAACTGTACATGAACGGAAACAACGACGAGTAATGAATGGGCGCGAGAATCGAAGCACCAAGTATTTTGAAAAACAAAAAGAAAACATCAAACTGAAGCAGCAAATCAGTTGAAAAACAGTGTTATCTATCAAAAATGAAAAAAGGTATCAATTTGATAAATGAAAAAGTACAACAGACTTAAATAAACAGACTAAAAAAAAGTAGGCTAAGATAATAAGGGCTGTTATAACGTATTAAATGTAAAGAAAATAGGCCTATTGCAATTAAAAAATCCTACATACAAAAATAAATCAGAGATGCTATGTATGCATTTTTTTTGGAAAAATACGTATATTGTGTAATTATCCCAAAAAAATCAACTAGGCAAACATCTATTATAATGCTCCAAAATTTATTTCAACTAAATTAATAAAATAAATACGTAAAATTTGAGAAAAAAATAATTTTTTTACACAAGTAACACCACTAAAAATTATAAAAAAAATATAATTAAATACTTTGGATTAACGAAAATAAAATTTATACAATGCAATGCAAGGCTACTTTGAAGGTGTGTTGTCCAATAATGGTGGATTGTATGAAGACGATGGGTTGGGCGTTGGAGGAATGGTCAACAAAACGTTATGAAGTGGGTTATATGGAGGAAATTCTAACTTAAATGGATGAAATTAAAATAGGGAAATATTATTTTAGGTAGGAATTTAATGGATAATTCTTAAAAAATAAACTGAAAAATGAAAATTTCAATGGTTGTAATGAATGATTGATTTAAGAAAATGTAAATTTTTGTTTAGAAGTAAAAAATGAGGGGAAATTAGAGCGAAGGCATGCATGGGATGGAATCATGTAAAGGATCAAATGTGTAGAGCAGTATGAAGAAGAAACTATCAATGGAAGAATTCCAAAATCAATAATACATTCTATATTTACAACTGAATCTCTTAATATACGGACTCAACAAGAAACTGACACCTCCCTACTTCCTAACTTACAACTTCTTCCCCTCCAAATCACGTGATTCTGCTGCTAACAAGCCAACCTTCCCAATATCATTTAATTCTTCTTCTGCTACAACCTGAAGTTGGTTTTGTGGCTCACTAGATGTCTTTACTTGCTCAACTCTCTAAATTTAATTTTGAATTTAATATTCAACATTTTTAATGCGAAAGATATAGTTTCTTAGATAAATTATTCGCTGATATTGGAGTCATCTCTCTAATTCTATCATAAAAAAGGTTTAATAAGTTACAAAATTAATTTAATAGAATTTTTTATTGAAAAAAGTAACTGCAATGTTATAGAGCATTAAAAGAATAATTACAGGTCAATTACACTTAAATAATTAAAAAATAATAATTCGAGTGGAACAACATATAAAGCTAAAACTAAGAAACTGTGTATAATTTAAGCTTCCATGGCCCTTATTTATCCGAAACAGCTTGAACGGACTTCTAATCCAATGACGAAACTCTGGCAACATGACTGCTCTTCTTCAACTTAGAGAAGAAACCACCACTACTAGTCTTCTTCTTCTTCTTCTCTTCTTCTTGGTGACCAGAACCCTTGGATTTCTCTGTTTCTTGTAATTTCAACATCTTCTCTTTGTGCATCTTCTTCATCACATAAACTTCTGCTAGAGTAACTCCACCGTAATAAGATCCTAATGACGCCATCTCCTCTGGTTTTTCTCAATTAAAATATGGAGTTTCAGTGGGAAATGAAAGGGTTTTAGCTTAAGTTTAAGGGTGTAGGTTATGATAAACCAAGAAAATGTTGTGAGTTTGAGAAAAGAAGAGGGTGTGATGGAGTATTTATAGACATCTGTAGAAGTAGGACGAATTTCTGTCCACATTCATTTATAGAGTCGTGGGCGGCTAACTTAGTGAACAAGTAAATATGAAGAAGTAAAGATGTTTCAGTTGGTTTCGTTTGAGTTGGGGAATATTGCATCGCGTCAGCAAAGATGTGGCATATAAGGTGCTTGTGCCTTTAACATGGTGATGGAGTGGGACCTCCATTCCATACGGTGTGGATCCTTCTAGCCAATCTTTGTTGACCTTTCCGTTGGGTTGAGACTTCGTGATCGTATGCGTCAATGGTGATGTCTGCTTTGGGTCTACGAATTGACTTCAGAACCATCGGTGTTTCTTGCACGAGAAGACTCGCAGAAACTAAAGGAGAAAATTACACAATTAATTACTATTTGAATTTCTATATTGTAAAAGTAATCACAAAAGAATTTATATAGTCAATTTAATATCCTAATTTGTAAAAATAACAAATTTTCATTTTAAAACCAATCAATATATTAATATCTATATCTATACTCTCTATTAAAGGCATGTTTGGTAAAACAATGCATATAAAATTGAAATGAGATACTTTCGAACCAAGATTAGAGAGAGTAGAGACAAAACTGAGATTAATTTTGAAAATTTTTCTAAGTTTTTGTTAATTTTGTTGAGATGAAGAGAGTAAACGAACGAGAGATTAATATAGCTATCTTGTCTTGTTGTCAAGATAACTATATCTTCAAAAAGTAAGATATGAAATCAGTTAACTTTTTGTAAGTAAGATTTAATAAACAACTTGAAAAGACTAAAAATTCTAAAATAGACACTTTTCATCTCATTCTAGATATCTCAAAGGTTAATAAACATATCCTAAAACTATATATACTAACAACAAAAAATGACATATTATGGAGTTTCTTCCCTCTTCTTTCTTCTATTATTTCTATTCTTAATACTTTTCTACTTACATGGCTCATCAAATAGATATGGTTAGAGTTACTAACAGAGTTGCGGAATTCTCAATAGAGACTGATGAGGAAGACGATTCCCCAATTGTTATAACCTTCATCCAGCCCCACAACAAGGGTGGATCTTCGCTAGGCTCTAGTTGGCAGGAAGAGTTGTCAATTTTTGACACGACACGTTTACACGACACAGTCTTAAGAGGGTTTGAGTTTAATATAAACAGGTTCGTGTCATAAACATGTCAACTCGTTTATGACACGCGATATAAAGTGTGTTCGTGTCATAATCGTGTCGACACGTTTATAAGACGATTAATTCGTTTAACATAAATGGGTAATCGTGTCGTATATCAACACGACACAATTATGACACGTTTGTGACCCATTTACATATAAAAAAAACCCTAGTTCCTAAATATTAATTAGTGGTCAGCACACTTATGACCTAACCCATTTCACAACACAGCCTCAACTTTCACATCTCATAGTTGCACCCTTCCCCCTTCACCCTTAACCTTCACAGCCGCATCACTTCTCACCCTCATCCTCAACCTTCACAGTTGACCACACCATTTCACAACTCCAAGGTCTCACTATCACTATCAAGGACTATTTAGCATACAAGTTTGGGAAGTTGTGATTGGATATGATTGCACAAGTGGCTGACATAGAGGAGCTGCCTAAATAGTCCTGCTTTGGGGAATGATACTTGGGTTCACTAGCTTTGGAGTGTTCAAATGGTTAAAGTTGCATGTGAGAATGTGGCTAGGGTTCAAGCTTTTTTGAGAAGGGATTGAAGTACTTTCCTTGGAGATCCAATGAGGGAAACAAACATTCAAAACAAAACTTTATTGTATTCTTGCATCCTCTCATGTATACTTGTTAGCTATATGCAATTTTGTCTCTTTCTACGTGGATTGTTTGATAGGAAAAAGCAAACCAGTAAATGGATCCACTTAATGAACTTGTAACTCAATTTAAAATTTTATCGTGTTAAATGTGTCGTGTCGTGTCAACACGATTAATAAACAGGTCGTGTTCGTGTTTGAAAATTTAAACCATTTAATAAACGTGTCATGTTCATGTCATGTGTAATTGTGTCAACAGAGTATGTTGACACAACACGAACACAACATGCAGACACGTTTTGACAACTCTAATTATGAGTTTGGTTATATTGAATTTTACAGAAAGATTGGTATATGTTATTATAGGACGACATACCAGACGATCAGGACAGGATCAGAGCACGTAGAGGTCTGAATATTTGCATTGATAGGTGAGTAGTCTAACTCACTTAATACCGATTTAATATGAAATGGTGATATTATTATTACATTGATTGATATGGATATGAGATATGCAAATCCATTGAGATATGGCTATGATAGATACAGATACAGATATGATATGGTATTGGTGGAGAGATGGATTGGTGATTGAATGATCGATCATATTGGAGAGGAAGCACAGAGAGGGGGATATCGAGCATATTGCATATGAAATTACGTTGCATGAAGATTGATAAAGAATATCATATATGAATGATCAGATCAAAGAAAATGTAAAGGCATGAGAAAAATCATAGTAAACTAAATCGAATTGAATTAGTAATCGTTGATACAAGTTTTACATTTTATTATTTTCATACTGAGAATTGTATTAATTAATTATTGGTTATATTATGTTCTTAATAGACTATTCACTGAGTTCGCAACTCACGCAACTGCGATGTTTGTTTTAGGATCTAATAGAGTGCAGAGATAGAGACTTATATTTGACAGATGGGTCAACTGCTACTTCCAAACCATTTTCTCTCTCCTCATCAGAGCTGGGCCTAGGATGTTTGAGTGTTGTTGCATGTTTGGCTTGTACATATGATATGTTGTATGATGGTTTGATACAGATACTTGTTTTTTGAGATTGATGATATATATATGTATATATCTGAGTTTGACGTTGTGTGAGATTTATATGCTCTGTTGAGGTATGTGTTGCTAAATTAGTTGATAATTGCCTGAGAGTTATTATTGTATTCAACTTGTTTTTATAGGAATGAAGATTGTATTATAGGTACATCTAAGTTATAGCCGTTATATAACAGTTCTATGTAAAGTATGGACTTGCATATTAAATAATATAACGGTGTATTAGTTTAACATAGCTTAATCCATGAATGTGTTTACTATTATGATTAATATTCTAAATATATAGCGGAGTAACTATAACTAAATATACAAAATATTGTATGAATGATGAATGATGGTTAATGATAATAAAGGACATCAATACGATTGAATTTTTTTTAAAGATTATGAACTTTATTGATGAAGAAAAGTTATTAGTAAATGATTACGTGATTAAGAATAGGATGTTTTAGTGTCCCATATGTTATTGTATTGAGATATAATTTGATAAAAACAATTTATTAATAATAAAGGCATATGTGGACACATTTCTTATCGATAATGGGTTTATATGAACATAAAAAATGATGTTTGCATATAGGCGTATGTGGATGCCTAAATGATTTAAATGGGTGTATGTAGACACCGAGAATAGTTATGCATTATTTTGGGCGTATGTGGATGTCATGTTATGAGAATGAATGATTAATGTGGTATTAGTGTGATGCATACATCTTCATTACATCATATCACATCATGAATTACAAGCATATGTGGACGTTTAGACACTTAGAGGTGTATGTAGATGCATAGGCATATGACGTATAGGATTGATAACATCTATAAATGCATGAAAACATGTGGCATATGTGGACACATGAAAACAAAATGAAAAAAAATATGAGGCGTATGTGGGCACATGAAAAAGAAAAGAAAAACATGTGGCTTATGTGGACGCATAAATATGAAAGAAAATATGTGGTGATGTGGACACAAATTTCATTTATATACCAAGAGAGCTCTTAGTGCCTAGTTAAGAGGATACATTGACATGATCATATGCATTCATAAATGTATCGAAACATCCTAACATTATTGATATATTAACCATGTTATTATTGTTCATTCTTTGATAATTTACTATATAATTTAAATTTTTTCCTTCTATTCAATCATCCTCGTAACTATACGTATCATCCTGTAACATCACAATTTCACATATTTTAGTGTTTATTTTTCATGTATTTTCCTAATTATTTTGTTGTGGAAAAGCGATATTACTTATGTTTTTGCTTTCTATTTGCAAGAGGTAACATGAATGCTTGAGAAGAAGGATAGGAAACAATTTTGTAGTGAAGAGCAATTTTGAGGCTGAGTTTTAGTGTAGTATGTGTGCTGGGTTTGCGACTACGCGTTGTAGCAGCCCACAACGCGTAGTATGGAGATATACCACATAAACGCGTGATTGCTACGCTATCCGTGGTAGTAGAGAAAATGCGTAGTCCAGACTTTGTTTTCAAAATGCCAGAGCTCATTATATGAGCGTGAAGACAGAGAAGATAAAAGAGACTTTTTAGTTTAGTGGTAGCTTAGTCTTCAAATGTTAGTTTTAGGGTTAGGATAGAATAGATTTAGGAATTAGGGTTTGTTTATTTACAGTCGTTAGTTAATTTTATCGCTTTTGATAAATTGTTGTTTTAATTTTGTTGTTGGCAACTAAGGTTACATTCAATTACTATTTAGCTTGGACTTATTTTATTTTATTATGTGTGGCTAGTTTAGTTTTGACGTCTATGGCTGATGAAATCTTGATTTAATGAAATATTTGGTTTAGTTGCTCATGATTTTAATTGCCCATTATTTCTTATTGGTAATTTTGCTTTATTGTGTAATGAATGGATATATATATGTATATATTCTTTTCAACCTAATAAATTTCAACTGAATGTTATAAGCTAACTCTAACTTGTATAAAACTTTCGAATATCATTTGAAAAGAAATGGAAGGAAATCATTAACCATGGCTATATAAAACATAATAAAAACATCAGTGCCTTGGGGAAAAGTCCTACACGGTCGGTATCAACAATAATATCAAATAACAAGTTCATAAAAAAAACCATAGTTTTGCAGAAAAACAAAATGTGTGGATGAAATCCCCGACCTCACAGCGATAGTCCCTAAGAAAAATTGTTAGTGTAAGCCCTAGCCCAATGCATTGTTTGTAACTTTTATTATTGAGTAATAAAATTATGAGGCATTATTTTATCTTATGATGTATTGACCTGTGGTATATTGTATGAGAAAATATCCAAGAATGTTAATTATGCGCTTGAGGTATCAAGGTTGAGGACCTTGATAGTAGAACCTGGAAGTTTTTGAGATTAACATTCTAAATATCCCTAATCGCTTGTTTCTATGGGAATAGAAATGAATTAAGACTAGTAT
>CANYCX010230313.1:0-10771 GCA_948193385.1 Breynia disticha f. nivosa | reverse complement strand
AATTTACACACACCCCACAATTAATTTAAGTTAAAATAGGTGATATAATCGGGCAATCATACAATAAATATTCTTAACATACAAAATGAACATATAGAGGAAACCACTTACATTCTCCTCAAAATTTGCAATTAAAAAACCTGGTATAATTCATCTCTGCGAGAAGAAAAAGAAAAAAATAGACTCACAATATGAATTTCCTGCAATTCTAAAATTCAGAGAAATCAAGAATATTGAGAAACTCACATTCAATTGGCACCTGCACCCACCCACAGTACTTTTGCACTCAACAAAACACACAAATTATTTTCACCAAAAAATCATTAAAATCTCTACCAGAAGAAAAAAAGAAAAATGAACTCACAATATGAATATCTTGAAATTCTGAAATTAGAGAGAGAAAGAGAGCAAGAGTATTGAGAAGCTCAAATTCAATTCCACCTGCACCCACCAACAATGCTTTTGCACTCAACAAAACACACAAATTATTTTCACAAAAGAATCATTAAAATCTCTATAATAATAAAAAGAAAAATAAACTTACAATATGAATTTTCTGAAATTCTAAAATTTAGAAAGGGAGAGCAAGAGTATTGCGAAGCTCACATTCAATTCCACCTGCACAGCAGCAATGCTTTCGGACTCAACAAAACACACAAATTATTTTCACAAAAGAATCATTAAAAATTACTAAAATCGTTAATAAAAACTGGTTGTTGCAAATAAGATAAATTACAAGAAGTGGTTAGTACCAACGACCTCTTGGTTCGATGGTACTTGGGGCTGAACTTGGTAGGGCGGACCACGATTCGATCCCCCGCAACGTCGCTTGGAAGGGAAATGAACCTTAACCCCAAACTCCTTCCCGAACCGGATTAGTCTCGGCCCAGTGGGTCGAGGATACCAGGGTTAGACAAAAAAAAACAAGAAGTGGTTAATACAAGTTAGATGAAAGCGACTAAAAAATAAAATCTGGAATGAAAGGAAAAAAAGGAAGCTGGAGAACACATGGTTTTTCTCTTAGGTGTGAATACGTTGCCGACTGAAAATAAAGAGAAGGTCAAGTTTGATTGCAGGAGTTATTGGAGGCTCTCAAAAAGCTAGCATGTAACGTATTTGACAAATAAATGTAAGGAAATCAAAAGTTCAAATACGGGAAAACATTTGTTAATGCAGATTCCACATATTAAAGAGAAAAGACGACACATGTCAGAGAATAGAAGAGACAAATGTCAATTTCTTGTGTCAAAACACCAGCTTTTTTATATATATATAGATATATAGATTCATCCCTTTTTTCGGCACTATGACTCCAGAAAAGCCTTGAAAGGATTTTCGGGCCTCTCCTCTACAGAAACAGCTAAAACTTAACGGAAAATTATAGGTATAATAAAAAATGCCATGTATGTTTTTAGATTTGTTAGAATGCTATAATGCTAATACATAATTATGGAAATGCATAATTTCAAAATTACAATAATAAGAATGACATTCAACTATTTGTTTAAATAACTGCCATAATTTGAACACATTTGAATGACTAACTGCAATTTCATTTGAAAAAACTACCATATCCATTCCTAAAATTAAGGAGATGCAGTTTACAAATGTTAACCACTATTAAATTCAAGCAATATGACATTCCACTGCAGAAATCGTCATTGACACAGAAAATTCAAACACCATTACAATAACATCAGAAGAAACAAATTTAGATAAAAAAGAATACACCAGATAAGAATTATTTGTATGCAATAACATTTTTTCGTAAAATTTGCGTTTGCATTGTAATAAATTCATTTTTTTATACTAAATGTTTATGTCATTGCATTATGCATGCAAAAACAACGTAAGATATCACAACTGCATGAAAACACCTTTAAATGATGAAGAACAAAGTTTTCTTTGTTTTTTTTTGTTCATAAAAGTTCATGTATATACAGTCATTTTTATGAACAAAGTTCATGGATGTTCTTTTCTGTTTTTTTATTAGTCTGTTTGTAATTTATTTTGTTGAACTGAAAAATGTAGCATTAATGTGTACATTCTCAGCAGTTATCTAGAATGAGAGCAGATTTAATGAAAATTCAATTTACGAAGGTTACAAGATGTCGGAAATCCTTATAAATGATTCTACTAACCCTCAAGGACTGCGATTACAAATAAAAATATCTTTGAACTTGGCGGAAATTAGATGCATTACAAGTATTCATGTTTTTTTTTAAAATTATTTTCATGCGATGAAACATGCAACATTCATGTCTACATTCCCAGCAGTAGCTAAAACAAAAACCAACAAAAAAGAATAAACAAACTCCTGAATACCAGAAACAATCCTCAAAGCAAAAAATTTAAAAATATCTATAATATTATTAAACGAATTACAAAAATGAACAATCAAAAACTAATATTCATACATCATTAACGTTAACAAATACAAATAAAAAAAGAACAGATTTTGTTTGGGATGAGAGAGAAAGGAAGTTATATCGATGATTAAGAGATTTACTGAAAAAAGAAATCTATCAACATTAAAATCCGTCGAATCAGGATTTAAAAGGCAAGTCTTTTAATGCGTGACAATTGAAAACGGTTTTACCCATTTTATAAAAAGAATAGTTATTTATTGTGTTCATTATTATTCATATATATTCATACTTAATGATCATATTTACTTGCTAAAAAATGGGATATACAGCTCAAATATAAAATTAATCACTTGCTAAAAATTAGGAGATTCAAACGACACGATTTATAGAAAGCATATATGTTTATAGTGTTGATTATTATTAAATTATGGCGAGAGAGTATAAAAAGTGTTTTAGTTTAGTTAGAGTTGTATCAGAATGGAAAAATAATAATTGAAGCGAAAAACCAGGCACGTTTTTTGCAAAAAAAAAGAGAATTTGACAGTTTAAAAATTAAAATTATCAAACCTGACATTTTCATAATTTTAAAAATTAAACTGACATAAACATAAATGAACAAACTTACCATGACATTTTCAAAAATACAAATATGTAACTATCATTTTGCATAATTTTTTGAAAACTTAAAATCAAATTAACATGAAACATATATGGGTAAATTTTAATATGAGGACTTATAAGGAGGGGACTCACTGAGTCCCCTTCTGTATTTTATTGAAACTGTACAGATTACGTAAAATTAAAATTATTTTTCCTGAAAAAATAAAAGACTTAGATTCATTTTAACCGTATCTAACGGTTATAATTTAGTGCCTCAATGAGTCCCCTAAAAGAGGGGACTTATAATAAAATTCCCCACATATATGCTCTAATTGATTTTTTTTTTTAAAATATGTACACATGATTTGAGTCAAATGATTATTGTCTGGCCATAGTTGAAAAAAGCTTTAGTTCATAAATACATTACTATTGCTAAAGAATATCATGTATTTTGTGACTTCCAATTTTATTTTTTCATTGAACTAATTTATTACATATATTATAATTTTGTGTAGAAAATTTTCGTTATTCTAATATTCTTAACCAACTCATAAATAAAATTAAGCGTCAAATATTAACTTATCTCAAGTATAAACCCTAGTATGGTTTAACAACTTATTTTAAAATCAAAACTATTCAAATTCTCAAACTAAGAAAAATGCAAGAATAAAACTAAGTGGATCCCGATGCTCAGTCCCAAAATGCTAAGTGGATATGGGAAGAGAGAATCCACTCTACAAACTTATAATCTGTTTGATATCATGATAGTATAAGACATAAGATAATTCATCTTTATTATGTAGTGTCACTTTTTTGATCTTATTTATAATACTGAAAAAGAGAATATTGATTTGAATTATTAATCAATCTGAGTTTGGCCATATATTACTCGGTTCACATTTCAAGTGGTCGGTGATATTATCTCTCTTTGAGAGTAACAATCTCTTTACTTCTTTATGACCCTTCTACGTGGACTTTAATATATCCAATCATATCCTTATTTGAAACCTAGTTATATTTCACATTAGACATATGTCAGAACATATCAGAATCCATCTAAGTCACATAAAGACTTCAGTTCTTAGGATGCCAATATAAGCACCATTATGAGAATGTTTATGACTTCTTGTGGAGCTCAAATTTTAAAATCCTTTTATCCGAATTTTCAATATATTTTCAGAAATGATATAATGATCAAATCAATTTTGAGGAGAGAGAAAATAATATACACACCTTTTTCATTAAAACTCAGCCCAAATACTTTGCAAAATAAGATACAAAAGCAGAAACTAGAAAATATAGTTTGAAACTCAATTCAATTCTATTTCAAGTGATTTGCACACAGAAAGCATTCCCAGAAGTTTATTACTTAGTCAAGGTATTGTCTACACCATTTCTACAGCATTAACACCGCTAAGCTTCTTGCACATAGCACAACATCCATTACATACCAAAGCAAATAGAACACATAACATAAATAGCACATTGCACATAACACATATACTTCATTAATCCCATAATAATCACACAGCAAAATATCAACATTAATCACACAGTATTGTCAACCATAGAAACTTATTCTATATCATCAAATATGAGATGAATGCAAGATGGAATGAGAATGCAATGTAAATGCATTTGCACAAAGAATGTCATCACCCGGACTTTCTTCTTTTCCTTTATAGCACATAACAGAGGAATCCTCCATAGCACATAGTAGAGGATGGCACACAATCGATAAGAAGTGAGCATATCAATGTTGATGTAAACTCATTCCATTTCATAAATGATTTGTGAAATGTTTGTGAAATGTATATGAAACATTCATAATCATATCAATGGCACGTATCATTTAACACAAAAAAGCACATAACATTTCACAAATCATATACCTCATATATGTACATAGCTCATTTCTTTCAATTCATGCCTTTTTCAAAGTCTTATGTTCAATAGCACATAGAATAATGAACAATCAAAGCATAAACGTAAAGCACATAGATCATAACCCATAAAGGCACAATTCACAATCATATAGATCATCTCATCATACTTATTTTAGTTCATATATTTATGAAACAAGTCTTTTAGAACATCTCTTTTGCTATCATTTAAATTCATTCACATCATGACATGTATGAATCACAATTCATAGTAGCTTAACTCATACTTTTATTCAAAAGAAGAAGAACCAACTTACCTTAATGAATTCAACTTTAATTTTGCAATAAGTTTTGTTCTTCTCTGCTTAAGTACACCTCCAAGATGGTTTTAGGGTTTCTCTTCACCGCTCTCTCAAAAATTGCTCTGTTTACAAATGAGTAGAACTCTCTATCAGTTATGTTCAAAATATCCCAGTTGACACGACCTCGGGCACAGGTTGTACTCCCAGTCGTGTCGTGCTTTTCCGCACGAGTTCCAGTCAGGTCGTGCACAAAATCTTACTGATCAATTTTTAGAATGATGAGCATGCCCATTAGAACAATTGTGCCTGTGCCCTTGCTCATCTTCTCCATTTCTATAGTTTTGTTTTTCTTCTGATTCAATTCTATTTTAATCTATTTTTTCTATAGATTAATTCTAACAAATTTAACGACATTACATCTCATCCCAAAAAATATTTTGATTCGTGAAATATTTTGTAACAAACTGTTTACCTTGTTTAATTAAGGAAATATCTTCTTATAACACAACCCATCCTAAAGATATCTTATAGTGCAAACTGATTAGTCAGGTCTCTCCACACATCTATTGCATTCTTAATCCAAAAATATAGTCTTCGCAATGAGCACCAAAGTGACGCTTAAATTTATTTTACCATTTTTACATAATTAAAAATATGAGATAACTTTTGCTTCAATTTGTTAGCATAAAAAATTGAAGTGTCAAGGTTGTAAATTTGATATGCAATACTAAGCAATTCAATGATGTAAAATAAAATCATATCATGCTGAAGCATTCATAATTATAAGTAGTGAAAATATAGGTTATACTATCCCAATGTATGCTCTTAAATGAAACTCAATCTTGATTAAATTTTACAAACTAATCTTAAATATAGGATGGATACAAAAAGTTTCCAAACCAATAAGAACATTCAAAATAAGTAACTAAAACTACTAATAGGTGTTTTGCCAACCTCTCATAATCCCCTCGATTTTGCTTCAAATCCCAATATATTCATAATTTACAAAATACAAAATATAAGTATGATAACTCAGTAAGTGCATAGACTCATAACACTTACATGACTATATAAAGTGTAAATATACTCATATTTTCATGCACACACATAATTACATATCTCTTTCTTTTCTATCGATTTGATAAGCACACTATGTTTTCCATAATATATCTATGAAATCATTGACTCTATCATCGTATATCTCTTTATCATTCATTCCTACCAAGTCATGAACATTATCGTGAAGTCTTCCATACATAACAAGGTCATTTATAAGTGTTATTTGACTTGCATGGGCAGAGGCATGAGTTGCCTAGGTCGTGCCTCGGCCTGTGCACATAACCTATGCACAATAATAACTCGCACAATTTAGTGCATGGTTTGTGTAACCTGAACACTAAGTCGTGCAAGGGTTATGCTTCTTTAAATCATTCTAAAATCATACAGGACACATGAAAGGGCTGACAAGTGTTTTGCACAAACAGTACAACAGACAGTACGCCCAAACAATGTAGCAGACACTGTGCACACAGAAAACAAATTAGAAAGCAAATTTTTGTATCGTACATGCTGGCATTTCATTTCATATATTTGGTAATCACATCCATCAGTATTTCAAATAATTCTTCGTCTCTTAAACATTTATATCACACAAAATCTTAAATGCAAATCCCATTTCACGAAATTCATTTAAATTATCAACCAAATCACAATAGGATTATTCACATTCATACCTATATTATTAAGCATAATTGAACATCATTTCATTAATAATCAATTTACTTAATCAAAATCAATTCCATGATACAAACATTCCATCATCACTTAAAGTTTTTTTTAAAACTTTTCAACTTTCACAACCCTTGTCAAATAAGTCACGAAATGTTCAATGCAATATGATATGCATTCCTGAATTCATGAATGCATGCATGCTTCTTTCTTCTTCATTCATTTTATTGGGATTCCATTTCATTCAATATTATTGCACCCTTAAATGCCCTTTTATTTTTCATTTAGCTCTCTTGCATTTTTCACAAAATTATTCCACTATGGTCTTGACATAGAAGAGTGCTTAGGGTGGAGCTATTGCTTAATATGCTCGTCTGCCTCGTGATGTGGTGTCACCAGTTCTTCCTCCTTACCCTCAACTTCGGCCAGCCTCAGTTATCACCCACACTTCTCTGTCCTGGTGTACTACTCCCCTCATCATTGTTGTGACGCTCAAAATCTGGTACCTATTTTATTTATTTATTTATGTTTTTTCTTTTCAAAAAACTCTTAATTCATTTATTTATTTTCTAACCATATATTTTTATTTATTTTCTAACCATATCACGTCACTTACCTAACCATATAAAGTCTAGTACACTCGTTCATTCGTACTCACTATTGTTTTCCTAGATTGGGTCTCGTTCCTTACTCACGTGTTACTTTACTCGTTCTTCTTAAACCAACCTTACATTATTTAAAATGTTTTATTTACGAGTCCTATAATGTTGTTTAGTTCACATTTGATTTCTTTTAAGTCTTTAACTTGAGCCCAAACATGTTCAAACCTCGAGTAACAATAGGATACGTTTTATGACTTAATACAGCGTTCAAGGCCATAGTAACGTATGTTATTCTTTTATTAATGTACGCTCTTCATCTGGAACCCAGAATAACATACGTTAATTGCTCATATAACATACGTTAATTAGCTACAGACCTCATAAACTATGCAACCAAACTACCCATTACACTTATACAATTATCATAACAACTAACCTCTTCTAAAACATAGTCTAAAGGTTTAAACAAACTCTCAGACTTCTTTTCTTACACATGTATCCTTGGCTCTCACACATTATACCAATCATTTCTTACCGCATATACATGTAATCTCATAGTTTATATCATAACAATATCTCTAGCATGAAAGTAAAACACATCCCTTCAAGACACAAACATCCAAATAAATGTTACCTTAATGCTTTAACATAGCACATGCAACTTACCACCCCATACACATACACACACATGAATCCTTTTGAACACAACATACCTATCCACATACCAAGATTTCACTTCCTCACACAAGTAAATCAAAACAAAATTCCATTCGCATGCATTCAATCAACTTTACAACATTTAACATGGTGTTAATATGACGAGGAGAGAAAAAATAGTCCGATAGTAGCACTCGAACCACCTATCAAGTATAAACCTCTATCTCCACTCTCTACTAGATCTTGAAACAAAAATCATAATTGCGTGAGTTGCGGGGTCAGTGAATAATCATTAAATTAACCGAGTCATCAATTGATTATATAAATCCATTATCAATCATAACAAATAAACATAACATAGTAAGCCATATGAACGATCAGATATCACCAATCCACACCTCATCATATTAACACCATATCAACTCCATATCAATACAATATCAACACCATATCTCGTCAATCGTAATCGCAACATACAATCAATCATTGTAAAACACAACGTACCTGTTTGCATTTTTGTTTCATATATACCTGTTCGCATTTTGATCATATAAACATAGATACTCATTACCATCTTTATACCATTTTCACATTTCACTATTCCTTTGTGAATATATCATTAAACGATCAATCATTCCTTGTCACATCTTCAATTGCATAATTCATATATAAATTCGTATTTAAAGTGAGTTAGACTACTCACCTGTTAACGTAAATACTCGGACCTCTGCGTGCTCTGGTCCTGCCCTGACCGTCTGATCTGTCATCCTATATAAATATATATGAATCTTTCTATAGGATCCAATTATAACAATAATTATAATGCGTGCCCTAACGAATTGCTCACATTAACTTCTCGACTTTACAAACCCTAAACCTAACCCTAGAATTTTCTGACTTTATCTTTCATTATCAATTCATTAATCTAAATCAATTTTATTTCAATTCTCTAATTATGTCAATAATCCATTCAAGAAAATTCAAAGCTTTCAATAGTAAACCTCGTAAAAATTTACGAAAACTTTGAATTTTACCTGTTTCGATTATACCACTGAGTTCCTGGCTCGAAACTACGAATGATTCGATAACTCGAATCAACTTTCTAACCAAATCCTAACTCTCTCTCTCCTAACCTCTCTCCCCTTCCTCAGCTCTCCCTCTTCCTTTTTCTCTCAAAATTTGAAAGGTTTTCTTGAAGGTTTTGACGAGTTATCGAGCATCCGGAACTTATATTTTTTTCACCAAACCAGTAATTTACGCGTGGTGGGGTGTGGACTACGCGTGGTCGTGCCCACCACATGTTTTCTCAACCTCCACCACGTGTTCTTTTCAGTTTGGTCATTTTCCTTCCTCTTTGTTTACTTAACATCAACTATTCATCAACCTTCTTTTAACCTTCTTTAAACTTGTTTCCAACAATTTACTTTTGTCATTTTATCATCAAAATTCTTATTTTTATTAAACATTTTGTTTATTATTTCAATTATGTGATTTCGGGACGAGAATGTTACATCTTGGCTGCCTTTAGTGTGTTTTTGTATGTTATTTCTGCTGCTATAAACCTTAGAACACATTAGAAACAAAACAGTATTACGCGCTCATATAGTCGTAATTTCTCCTAAAAATCACATTTTAAACCGTTTTAGTTTGGAAAATTCATTTTAAGTTTAAAATGTGATTTACGCGTAGAATAGTTCACACCTTTATTGATTATCGTTCGTTTTTGCCTAATGTTGACTTTTATGCAAGAGTCGATATTGTTTGTGATCGAAGAATGATTTGCAGGCAGGTTGAGATGGATACGAGAGAGATTTGGGCTCAAAAAGCTGAAGAGCACGGGTCGTGCTTATCTCAATTTCCAACCAGTAAGCTAACACGATGCCCTATGATGAGCACGAGCTTGTGCTAACATAGATCATGAGCGCGAGTAGTGCCATGCGGCATGATCTTGCGCTTAAATTAAAAATTGCCACGAATTATTTTTTACTCGTGTTTCAATCTTTCCATTAAAATAAAATCACGGGGCACGATGTGTGCCAATCAGCACAGGCGTGTCGAGCAATGAAATAGTCGATTCTTCGCGATAAAAAGGCACGAAGGTTTCATTTTTGATGGGTCGGAGGTTAGATGACCTTTAGGAATAGAAAATTAAGGATTCAAGGTTTCAGCTCTTTATTTTCCTGCAATCGTTTACATTTCAAGCCTTTCTTAGTGTTAGATTCACATTTCTCGCACGATTTACTTTTCCTGCAAGCTTTCTTTAAATTATTACAATTTACATTTCTGTTGATTTACGATTCTGATGTTGATTTCATTTTTATACAGGATTGCATGTTGGGTTTTGCTTCTAGTCAACTTTAGATGCTTTCACTTTACATTTCCTCTCAATTCCTTTACATTTCATGCAATTTTCTTTTTTGATTTACTGTTTGATGCTGTTTATTTACTATTTGGATTATGTTTTGAGTTGGTTTTTATGCTTTCATGTTGTTTATGTTTAAGAATTTTTTTAGTTTGAGAGTTTGTTACATTTAATTGTTCTTTTACTTTTAATGCAATGAAATTTTAGTTTTGATTTGTGATTGTTACAGTTTAGTTTTATTTACATGTGTCGCATTTACATTTCACGC
>CANYCX010230175.1:0-10398 GCA_948193385.1 Breynia disticha f. nivosa | reverse complement strand
GTATTTAAAATATACTCACCTGTCATTGCTGGATTTTGTGCAGATCAACAGGTACTAGAGACGGGACGACGTGATCGGCGAGGCTAGCGGTGCGATACTGAAGGTTGAGCTCCTAGGGTTTTGGTTGTACGGATTTACATGCATGTATACTTTATCTTTTATGAAAATTAGGTAATGACATGTAATTCGTTTTCTTGCTTCCGCATGGTTTAAATTATAAATGGTTTTTATTTACTTACCATTCTAAATGTTTTCCCAGCTTCCGCATTTACAAAAATATTGGTGCATGATTTCTCTTATTTATATTATATTAATTACGTTTTTAAAAAAAAAGAAAAAAAATATATATAGTGCGATTTCCATACTTATTCAAAAACGAATCTTGTAAAAATTTGGCGTCACATTACGAAATTACTGGAAATCCTGGTTTGCCAACAAGAATAACGTACGTTAGGCTTGGGCTTAGCATACGTTATTCTTGCCCAAAAGCTTGTTTTCCCCTATAAACCTTATCTTAACACAACCTAAAGTTAGTACATGAACATGGCCAAGATATGGACTTAAAAGCAACCATTTATTAGCTAAATAACACCAATAATAACTTGAATTAAACACCCAAATAATGTACCCTAGAATCTAAGCGAAAGAGTAGAACACACCATGAGTATAGAGCGAGTACCTAAATAGCGAGATAAAGGCGAGACTAAATGGACGAGTGTATTAGACTTTATATGGATAGGTAAGTGACAAGAGGGACATGCGCTTACTGAGTTTTTGTACTCATATTTTCTGTGGTTGTGTTTTGCATTATAGATGAGGAGGCTGCCGCGTAGACGATCTACTCACTCTACGCTATTCTTTTTGGACACTCTTGGGGACTATCGCTGCGATGTCGAGGATTTCATCCACTCATTTTGGTTTTCTACAAACTGTGTTTTGTAAAACTTGTTTTTTTACATTATCATTGATACCCACCATGTAGGGCTTTTCCCTAAGGTACAATTCATTTTGATTACAGATTTATAGAAACAATTTATGATTTCCTTCCATTTCCTTTCAAATAGTATTTAAAGGTTTCTACAAGTTAGTGTCAGCATATAGCATTCATGTTAAAGCTTATCATAAAAAAAATATATAATAAGAATATGATCTGGAAATTAATAAATGGATTGGTAGTTTAAGAAAACCATTCTTGAATTTTGAGCATCACATAGGAAGGCAGAGGTTGGGAACCACTCAATAGATGGCGTGATGAAGGTGGATATACAAAAGATAGATGAGAGAGTCTTATAGCAGAAAAACCAATTGAAGAGGCACAACATGAAGGAGTTATCCCTTTCATTTGTGAAATCATGTAAAAGCCTCTCCCATAAAAGTTTAAGATGTCTTAACTCCTCATATTCACGAGAAAAGAAGACCCACTAGAGTATGTACAAAATTATAAGTCTATTATTCTCTTAAACATGTGGGAACGTGAGATCATGTGTCATGCATTCCTAGTTACACTAAAGAGTGTTGTGTATGATTGGTTTTACATGCTAAAAAAGGGTCCATGCTATGTTTTAGATAGTTAAAAAGGGAGTTGATTAACATCTTTGCGATCAAACCTGGATAAAAAAAAGAACACAACCTACCTACTCAGTGTAAGGCAGAATGATGGAGAAATTCTCAAGCAATACATTGATATCTTTATAAATGCGAGTTTGGAGATCCATGAACTACATCCTGGGGTGGTAGTGGTAATGATGCTCTGAGGAACTAAATCCGTACAACTTCAAGAGTTGTTGCTCTAGATCATCCTAAAATATTGGCTGACTTGTTCTCCCACACACACTAGTACACAAGGCAAGCAAAGATGATGAAGATATTGGGATTAAGTGACGGAAAAAAGAGGATGGAAACAAACAAGCTTCATGAGATAAGGAGGAAGGAAGAAAGGTCAGATAGCTCATGAGGATCTTCAAGTTCGAGGCTTAAGAAGTATATGTCACTCACTCAATCAAGAGAGACAATCTTTGTAGCCATCGAGAGATTCAGGATGATTACCCTCCCTCCAAAGGTGGAAAAGTGGCTAGGAAAAAATGTTGAATCTTATTACAATTACCATGATACCGCAGGACATTTTACAAAGACATGTTACCAGGTTAAAAACCAAATTGAAGCATCAACACGAGATGGAAGGCTTGATAAATTTGTTAAAAGTTAGAGCATTGAGAGATGATAGGATGAAAAACTCCAACAGTGGAGGTATAAGGTACAATGATATAAGGTATGATGGTGTGAGAAGAGAAAGAGCTGAGGAGCAAGTGGAGTCAAATTGAATAACTTCAGCAGCGGAGGTACGAGGTACGATGATAGCACGGGTCAATGGTTTGGTCAAACACGTGGGTCAAACCATGGGTAAAAGTAGGTCGAGTTGGGTTTAGGTTAGGCTTTGGGTTGGATCAGGTCAAACAACCCATCGTTTGGTTTCTAAACGACATGTTTTTTTCAATTAACGATCGAATGATCCTTCATTTAACAAATCTAGGCACACCGTTTTGTCCAAAATGACAGTGTGCGTTGCATTTTTGTCAAATTGAAGGAATCAACTGAAAGTCCAGGTGATGCCCAAACGCAGGCAAAGTCAATGGCCTTAAGATGTTTTTTGGCACTGAGAATTTTGCACGTTAGTATTTTTCGACCATCTGAGTTCAATGATGTTGTCAGACTTGTCAAATTCCAAACTTTTATTATATGAATTGGGCATTGAGAGCACGCTCGTATCCACAAACACTGCGAATCGAGATTCAAGTAATGCTTCGCTTCTGAAACTACTTTGGAATCTTAACGATCATCCTATGAGAAAAAAAAAATCTAAAATTTCTCATTCTAGGTTTTCATATTTACAAATTTGATTTCTTAGTGTGTAGAAATGTGAAAAGGAATGTTCTATTTATAGAGTTTTAGGTGTTATTTGGTGAATATGTATCTTTTCACTCAAAAATACATTTTACTCCCATAACTAAACATGCTTCTAATTTAATCCTCTTATCAAATAAATTCTAATTAAATTTCTTAATTATATTTAATTTATTCAATGAATTTAACGTCATGCGCATAATAAATTATTCTTTGAGTTAGTAATATTTGTTTCTTCATCTCTTTATTTGATTTTCAATTGTCTCATTTGTTTTATTTATCTTCATGTTCTATTATAAGATTTTGAAATTGAGGTTAATTTCAATTAAAAACCATTTTTTATTAAAAACAAATTTATTCATAAAAATTAAAACAGTACAACATATTAACATCATGGTGAGCTCAGTTATGAGCCATCTCTAAATTTTTGGTCAATCATATATAAATGAACAAACTCTATAATACAGATTTGTCTCACATTGTAACCTCTATTTTTTTTTTTTTTGGTTACAACACATTATAACCTCTATAGTATAAGTTTCCTTTCAGTGAATCCAAGATTCTTGACTATGAAGAATTTACAACACATTTTAAAGTCCCACTGGTTAAATCGATATCTTAGAATTTATTCAAAGAAAGCTCTTCTTTGTATTTCTTTTTTCATCATCAGTAGACCTTATTAGTTATTTTAAGAAGAGGGAAATGGCGTCCTTAACTTAATACTGACAACTACACAATATAAAACTGATTTACAGATCCGCAGTAGCGTATGAGTTTCGCCCACAGGAATTTATTGGCTAGGAAAGTTGGTGCCGGTAGTTAACACCCAACCCATAAAATACACCAAATATTATAATATTAAAACGAGTATTTATTGGCTGGTAATGAGAGGAAACCACACAAGCTGGTTTTATATTGTTTACAGAAAATTAGTAGTATTGAGTTGGAAGAAGTCGTTGATGAGAGATGATAATGAAGGAAGCTGGTTGTTAACTTACCCCAACCATTTTATCCACTATTCTGTCATTTTCTGTAGCGGGTCTTGTTTCTTCCTCGAAAAATATGACCAAATGATTTTGCTCCTGCATATTTGGGATCCAAATTGCAGATAACATGCCGTAATCTTCTTCTTTTCTTTTTATTTAATCACAAAGGCCTCAGCAACGTAAGCTACATGGATGGATGTTGGACTATATCTTTTGGACACTACAAAATTAAGCAAATTAAGCGATAAAAAATAAGTTACAAAAAATTTGATGGCAAAATACTGTTATTTAACGACCACGTGATCGCTAAAGTTAAAAAAATTTACGACTACGTGGACGTTGATTGCAAAGTGGGTGCTAAATTGAATAGTAAGGCGGAAAATTTTGACTGGGTCATTTAACGACCACGTAGACACTAATTCAGGAACCGTGTGATCACTAAATATAAAAAAATTAGCAACCACGTGGTCGTTAATTTCACTCTCAGAGTCTCCGTAGAAGCTGAAATAAGCGTCCACGTGGATGTTATTATTTTCGCGTCCTGGTGGATGAAAATTACATTAGCATCAAGCAATTTTACAACCGAAATTTTTGACTAAACTTTGATCGTGTAGTGTATTTAACGACCAGATTTCTAAATTTAGCGACCAAATATATAAATTTATCGGCCAAGTCTAAACCCGCAGACGTGGGTATAGTTTTTCTGTCACTGAAGGGTCATATTTAGCCATAAAGGTGCAGGCTTACTGTATTGAGTCATCCCATTACAATAATAAAGCAAATTGATCTTTCAAGTTGCCATCAATTTCTGAAAGTAAAATTCAAACTGCTTCAGTTGAAGGCATATGAGTTCATTCATCTTTCCAAATTTATAGCCGAAGCAATATATTCAATAAATTTCTCAAAATCCTCAAGTCCATTGTAACTAATGATTACACAAACAAGTCCTCTGAGCATGGATTTCGAGCAAATGAAACCAATATATTTCACAGCCAACCATAAAAAAGTTGAACATGTATTTTCATATCAATAAAACTAATGAACCTCATTTATACTTTCTGCTTTTATTTATATTGTGAGTCACCAGAAAGAACCAAATTATGTCATCATATTTTTTATTAAAAAAAAAAGGCAAAAGTGGTATCAAGCCATTAATTTGTACATGCACTGCAACAGAACCATCAAAACATCACTGAATTAATTATATAGCATATCAGTAGAAAAAATTTAGTAGACGAAATAAACAAACCTGAAATTAATGCACGTAATAAAACAATTAAATTGCGATCTTGTGAAATGAAATGGTTCACAATAGCCAACAAAGAAATTTCTCAATGTCCCTTCAGTTCAAGTAGTTTTGCACCAAATAATAGAAATAAGAAAAAGTTTCTCTCGTTTTTTCAAAAAAAAAAAACATATAGTTTAAGCGAACGATTCTCTGAAATCCAAATCTCAAACCATCTAATAATGAATACAGAAAAAAAAAATCCACCTACTTACAATTAACCATAAAATCATATATAAACTCAAAAACATAAATCCTCGGTTAATATCACCGAACGCGTAGATCAACTGGTGTGGAATTGTTCTAGCTTATCTAGAGATATCGAGTTCGAGTTTTGGGTCCACAGCTGCGTTAAAACTCAGTTATGAGAGCTTTGCCGCCCTTGTGGTCCTGCCGACTCGAACGAGGATTAGTCTGGGGTGTCCAGGATTCAGACAAAAAAATAAATCTTCGATTAGTTTCAAGTAATTTTATGCCAAATAATACGTAAACAAGAAAAAGTTTCCTCTTGTCAGATAAGTTTCAATTTTAGGAGTTCAATTTAGCTGAGATGAAATAAATCCTCAAAGAGGCACAAAATAATAATATATCCTCCCCCTCCTCAGAGTTATAAAAAATAATTGAAACGGTCGGTCAAATCAGTAATCCAGTGAATTTGCCATTGAACTTGTTCGGGTCACGATTCAGATCAGTCTATAAGTGAAGCGGCATCAAATCGATAAAAAAAGGTAAATCGGCCGATTCAATCGTTGAAACTAACTGATTTTAAGTATTGAATAAATTTTAAATAATTTTGTATATATTTATTCATATTATTTTTAAAATACTGATTCAACTAGTAAACTATCGGTTCACCAATAAACCAACGCTTAATCTCTTTTTCAGTTCGATAACCTGTTCAATTATGATAATATTCACGCTCGTTTCCCCTATGTGCATAACCCTTACATAGACTAACACATTGTGGTTGAGAGAAGCAAATAAACAAGTTCCTTCGTGTGAATCATGTCCATCTTGTCCAACTAATCTTGTAACCAAAAAAAATCGACTTCTTAAAACACATGATCTGTTTAATTTTAAGCAAAATTTTCGTCATTTCTTGGTTTTGTTTATTCATCTATCATCAACTGAACCTAATAAATGCAACTAATCTCAAAAACAGATGCAACTAACAATTATATGTTTATGCAATATTCTTACAACTAATAAACACAAAGCAACCCTTTTCCTGATTAAAACGAAAAAATATAAGCCAACTTTTTCCATGTAAGCAGCAGCTATGCTCAAAAGAACTGAAACAGCGACACTGTAATCAGTTTTTTTTTTATTTTTTTCACAAAAGCAAATTTTATTAGAACTAATGTTATTAAAACCAATATCTGGTGGAACCAAAAAAAATTAAGTGATTGGTTTATTAGTTAAATTAATAACTTGAAAAAATAATAAAAATAAATAATATATATATATATATAATTTTTAAAATTATTTAAGCTTTTTTAATATTTAAAAATTGGTCTGGTTGATCGGTTTATAGTTTTTCACCGGTTTGATACTGGTTCATTTACAGACCGGTTTAAATGGTAAAACTGAATCAGAGCAGTGACCAGTTTACTAGTTCAACCAATCGATTCGGTTGGTCATTGTTTAGAACCAATGTTATCATAACTGAACCGATAATCGAATAAAAATACTGAGTGGTTAGTCATTAGTCGAACCGGTAGTTTACTAGTCCAACCATATATATATATATATATATATAGAGAGAGAGATAATTTTCAAAATTATTAAATTTATTTCAATACTTAAAAACCGATCTAGTTCACCAATTCACTTACAAACCGGTTTAAATGGAAAGTCGATTCATCAGTTCAACCGAAACAAATTCAGTCTGATTTTTATGATAATGCTTACAACAGTGCAACTGGCTCTTGCTCTAACGTCTGCAGAAAAAAAGGAACTGGAGAGATTTTGTGGTGCATAAAACGATTAAAGTAAAACAGTTGACCTTCAAAAACTTCATGAAGCACACAAAGTGGATAGAAAAATATATTGCATTCACATGCATTTGATTAATTGGCCTCTCTCTCTTTCTCCATTACTTAAATCTTCAAACTCATCTTTCTCTTGATATTAACTCAACCATCACTTCTTTTATATATATATCTACTTCCTTATCTCATGTTACCGTTGACTTTCTTTAACTTACAACTCCTCCAAAACTCATTGCCATGGCTGGCCAACCCAATTCTTCATTCAAACTCTTTCCCCTCTCTACACCATTCTTTCAAGTCTGACCATGAATTCCACTTCTGATTCTGGAGGGTTTCTTGGATCCAACAACATTGGCGGCTTCGGATATGGCATTGGTGTATCAATAGGAATTTTATTACTAATCACCACCATCACATTAGCTTCATACTTCTGTACACGACAACAAACCTCCGTGACGCCGCAAAGAAGGCGGAGAACCGTCACATCGGAACCTGTAGGGGGTCAAGGACAGCATGAAGTAGTCGTTGACATAGGGCTTGATGAGGCAACATTAAAAAGCTATCCAAAGTTGCTGTATTCTGAGGCCAAACTTCACAAGACAGACACAACATCAACATGTTGTTCTATATGTTTAGCAGATTACAAGGGCAGTGATATGTTAAGGTTGTTGCCTGATTGTGGACACTTGTTTCATCTTAAGTGTGTGGATCCGTGGTTAAGATTGCACCCAACTTGTCCTGTTTGTCGAACGTCTCCAATGCCTACACCATTGTCAACACCTCTAGCTGAGGTAGTTCCTTTGGCTATGAGGAGAGATTGATTCATGATCTCATTCGACACCATGTAATTTAATTTCTTCTACTTTTTTTTTTCAATTCTTTTGTTTCGTAGTTTTTGAAAGATAGATATCAATACACAGGATTTGGTTGAAATATGTGTGCAGATTAGATTATATATGTGTCAATTATCATATTTGCTCAAAAAATGTTTCTCTTGAAGATTGATTAGATCGAACTTCCAATTCTCAAAGAATTGAATTCCATTTATTAAATAGGCATCAAGTATAGAAGCATTGGCCAGACAGAATGTGAATTTTGCTGTTTCTAGGTGGGTCTGTGATTCTTCTCACCTGAAGAAACCGCAGATTGATTAAAATCCATAGTATCTTCTCTTGAACAAACCTCAAACATGGAGATCAAAGGCTAGACTACAAGCGCAAAGTTCGTTGTTCTCCGGATAAGACCAAGTCGCACATTTCAAAGAGTTGATAAAATTTCAAAACGAAGATGAACAATTACACCGACAGTGGATCCAATAATACATTTCGTTTGAATGATCGTCACAACAATGGCATAATCGATTTCCACTGTCGCATTTGCATGATTTCCATTTTTAATCCGTCTGAGTGCATCTTGGATCTCTGTTGCCTCTAGGATTTATGGATTCTTTTTGTTGGGAATTCTATATTTTGCGGAGAAAGAGTCGCTAGAAATTGCTTAAGTTTTATTCAGACAATTATACGAACAATCATGTTTTGAGTTTGAAATGATATGAATGCTAGTGTATTTTGTTTATTTTTGTTGATTTTTGTTGATTGACAAGATTCTGGTTCACAATTATATGAATACTAGATTTCATGTTCTAAAATACAAAAATGTCACTTTTTGTTCTCTCGACATATAAACAATAATGAACAACGATGAACACTAAACATACCCTGGCATTTTTACAATTGCAAACTCAAAATCTGGCATTTTCATATTTCCAAAACTTTAACTGGCATTAACAAAAATGAACAAACTTAACTGACATTCCTATCATTTTAAACACAAATTTGTGCATTCTTTAAATTTTCCCAGTTTTTTTTCTTGAGTTATTTGGTATAAAAGGGGGAAAATGACATATATACCATCACATAGTATATGAATTCGTTTTATCTCATACCATATAAACTATTTTCATATATAACACTTTTTGAAAACTTATACCTCTTTTTTAAAACTTATACCACAGAGTATAACAAATAAAAATCACATAAATCTCCATCAAATCACGCTCCAGCCTAAATATCATGGTCCAACAAATCCTTCACTACTCTACTTCACTCTTTGTTTCAGAACCTCTATTTTAATCTCCTGAAATCATTAAAATACAATCCAACCATCTCCCGCCCACCGAACCAATATTGAATCGCTTCACTTTTCCTTCTTACGGTTTTTTTCTTTCTCCGTTATTCTATAATTGCAAGGTTTGATTTTGATTTCATGTAAAAAGCCCTCACTCATTTTTTAATTGTTATTCGATTAATGAGTAATTTCATTAAAAATTATACTTTATTGATGTGTTTATTCACTCTTCTGGTGTTGCAGGCACAACAACTCAGATCTGTCCAAATATGATGTTTCCTTGTTTGATGGGAACAAGATCTCCGACGATGCAGGGAATATTGTGGGCGGAGATCAGTTGTATGATAATTCTGGGGTGCCAATTGGTGAAGCGTCTGTTGAGAGTTCTACCAAACATTTGGAGTTTGTAATTGAAGTACCAAAGTGATAACAGAGCTCTAGGTTTTTTGTTAGTAATTGATTATAAGATATTTTTCATAATTTTCTTCCTTGTTTTTTTTTATTTTTCAGTTGGTTAGAGAATTCATGTAGAAAAGTTTGAGATATCTTCTACAACTTTCTAATTCAAAAAAAAACTTTTGCCTGTAATTTGCTCAAAAATCACAAAAATATTTTCTTGTATGGATTTGGTACCTAATGAGATATGTTGAGGGAAAACATGCACAATTTTTCTTTGAGTCCCAATGAGTTGATTCTAATCGCATGAAAACCTAGACAATAAAGAGTAATAAATATCAAATTTAGAACAAAACCCTAAGATTTGACTAAACGACAAAAGTGCGAAGTTAATGTGACCCTCAAAAACTAAATCTCATTTTTCATTTAATTAACAATAATATAGAATAATCATAAAATAATAATAATATCATCAGAGTTAAAACAAATATTGATTAGAGGAGATAGAAATAAATGCATTTCCATAAAACCAACACGGGCCCCAAATCATATACAACATAATAAAAGTTTGGAAAAACTCAGCGGAAGCAAATAAAACGTTTGAAAATAAATCCAAACACACTTATTACATTTCCATAAGTTCAAATCCTCAAAGTGAAAACAGAAATACAAATAACAATGGAGCTCCACCTCTGACGTCAGCAAGTCCGAT
>CANYCX010230033.1:0-26236 GCA_948193385.1 Breynia disticha f. nivosa | reverse complement strand
TTTTCCGTATGGAAATTTATTTAAATTAAGAATATTTTTAATTTAAATAGAATCAATAAATATACGATTTTTGTATATACGGGAATTTCAAAAGTTGTGGGGAAGAGATGTATTTGAGCAAAATTAAAGTATACAATATTTTGTATATTAAATTAAATAAAAATAAAAATACGAGAGTCGTTATAAATTAATTACGTGATGAATTTTAGAGACACATTTAGACAGAGAAATAAAAAAAAATGCATGTGCAAGGGTATTATTGTCAACTGCAAACAAATGCACTCTTAAAACCCTTGAATACCTAACCACACAAAGTTGTGTGCAGCTGCCCCCCCCCCCACTTAATCTCCTTCTCTCTCGACTCTCGATCTCTCTCGTCCCTCTCTCCGATCAGCTCTCCCTCTCGACCACACGGACCACCGCCAGTCACCATCACCAACATCTTTCTCTTCTTCTCTCCGATCAGATCTCTCTTGGCCGATCTTCGATCTTCCTCTCCTCGCCGGTTTCTTGTCGGCCGTCATCCACCACGCCGGATCTTCTCCCATCGACGCGTGCTCTCTTCCTCCCTCGGCTTCCCTCTTCGGCTTCCCTCTCTCTCTCCGCAGATCCACTGTCGCCTGCCACTAACGACGCCGGATCTCCCTCACGCTCGCCGTCACGGCCACCACTGCACCACCGACGTCAGCCCTCCTTCCTTTTCCTCTTTGGTCGCGTCTATTTGCTCCTTGGCTGCGCGTCACAGCCGATCTCCTCTTGCCGGATGTCTCTCTTGGCCGCAACTTCCTCCACACGCGACCACCTCCGCCGGCCAGTGGCCACCGCCACCACCGTCGTCGCCACCGCCCCGGCCAAGCTCCGGCTACCGATCCCATTTTCTGTTTTAAATATATATATATATATATATAACAGAAAAAAAATAGTTAATTAAAATGGTGGGGAAAAATCGTTATTTTAAAACCGGTATAATTAAAATCGGATTTATAAGGAGATAGAGAAATTAATACGATTGGCTAGGGTTTTGTTGTTGACAGGTTTGCGTGGAGTTAAGGGGACCGGAAATAGAACGGGTCATGCCGGATTTTTGAATTTCTGATTGGTATAATTAATATCGTAATTTTGCTTAATGGGGGTTAATTGAAAATAATATTAGATTTAATTTTAGATTTATAAAAATTATGTGTTGTGGATTTAGAAAAATAGTTGCCGGGAAGCCATAATTTAAATGGGAAATTATTTTCATATTTCGGTTAATTATTGGCCGAATATAAATTAATTAAGATTTTAATAGGTAAAAGTTATAAATTAAATTTTCAGAAATAAATAAGTAAATATTTAATTATTAACAATATTTATATGTTTAAATCGTATAGGAGGAATTATACGACTATTGAATCAGTGTGGATTTTTCACGCATAACGAGATAAGTGATTATTTACTTACGTAAATAAATTGTAAGTGTTCTTACAATTACATATTAATTCGTATTTCAATTTTTATGCTTAATTTCATTAAGTATAAATGTCTCAAAATATATGATAAATTGTAAACAAAAATATAGTAGAAATGAGAAGGAAATGTTGATATATGGCTGTAAAATAAAAATGAAGATTTATGAGTATAAATGTGGTTATTGTGAAGTGATGAGCAGAAATTTGGAAAACAGATAAGTACGCGGTCTGGGCCTAAGTACACGGTTTCGCCACGAGCCCTCGTTCTTTAACCTGACACCGCTTTTATTGAAATAAAAAGTACGCGGAGTGGTCACGACCACGCGTAATCCACCTCCACCCTGCGTAGTCTGTATAAGATTGAATAATTTACTAGGCTTCAGCCCAAGCCCGTTTTAAGGAAGTTAAGATTAATTATGGCATAATGATACCAAAGTATACGGTCTGACAACGACCCACGTTCTCTATACCAACCTCGTATACTGAATTATCCTCAAAAGAAAATGGGTACACAATAAATACCAATTTTACGATAGAAAATGAAAATAAAGAATGGAGAGACAATTGGAATAAAAATAAAATAAGAAGATAATTTGTTCTTAGTAACAATATACGAAATAATGAAATTTAAATTGGCATAAATTTCACTTTACCTTTTTAAATAAATATTATAATTCTTAAATGAATTAAATTGGCATGTTCTTTTAAATATATCTTAATTGATATATATACATATATGTGAGAGATTGAATATTTATGAAAGCATTTAATTGCTTATTTGAACATGTCAAACATATGAGATATTATTACATGAATGTATTGATCATTCATTGTGTTGCATTACTGTGTGACACTGGCATTAAAATATGAGATACAGGCTGAGCCTGATTATTCCGGGCGAGAGCTCGATGCCGGTCTGGGACCGATGATACTGGGCGAGAGCTCGATGCCAGTCTGGGACTGATGATTTTGGGAGAGATCTCGATTATACCGTACGATGCCGGTCTGGGACCGAGGGAAATGATATGAAAAGAAAAGAAAAGAAAAGAAAAAGAAAAAGAAAAGAAAAGAAAGAGAAAAGAAAAGAAAGACCCCGGGGCAAACATTTGCATGTGATTGCACAGCATTCATATGCATTTGATTTCGCATTCATTGCATATTTAATATGTGTTATTAATTAGGAGTGTGTATTATTATGATTACATGTGTTCATATTTTATTTGTTACGATGCTTAAGTTGTATATGTTTTGGTATGCTTTGGTATGGTGAAAACTATTGAATGAGTCTACCGATTGAACAATTCGTACAAATAATATACTGAAAATGTATAAGAAACAAAGTTGAGTATGGAAATTGATAAATCAGTACATCCTCGTACTAACCAGCACGTCCTCGTGTTGGAAATAAAAATCGAATATAAATAATGAACTTGAGATAATAGATATAAATATATTAAGCTTGATATGTTTGATACCCTGAGAAAATAATGAGATAAAAAGGGATAAAATGAGTAGACATAATAGGTTAGAGGAGAATCATATTCCCTAAGGAGTATGGATTTTTCCTGCGCCGCTTACTGAGCCTTCTTGCTCACTAGGATGATTTGTTTAAAATGCGCAGGACCAGGACACAAAGAGCTGGATTGCCGCGAGGAGGATTCGAGCACGTATTTCACAAATATGGGAGATTTGAAAAGTTGTTTTAAAGGAAATGTATTTATCTTTACATTTCATATTATCTTGCTTAATTGATCTTTGAAGGTTTGGATTTGATTTCAAACTTGTATTTACTTCCGTTGTAAAATATTTTATGTTATGAATATTTTGGGCCCGAGTGTTTTAAGAAAGTGTTATTTTATTTTCTCTCTCCTCTAATCTATGTTCTATTTAACTCTGATTTTATATATTTATTTTATAAAGATTATTAATTAAATTAAAAACGAGATTTTATTTTTGGGGTTCACAAACAAGCTTTTATCTTAGCCCATGTCTTAGTATGACCTAATTTCAACAAAACATTTGAATTAAAACTGATGCATCGTACAGAAGATTCTTGAGTCAAATGAACATGTATGCTCCTAAGGAAAGCTAATTATTAGACATTCATTATGAAAAATTCAAAATGAATCACCCAAATTTTTAGAGTGTATACAAGGTAATATATGTGGACCTATTCATCCACTATGTTACCATTCAAATATTTTATATTACTGATTGATGCATCAATTAGATGGTCATGTGTATATGTTGGATATGAATCTTCATTTACTATTAAATATCTCAAAATATTAACATAGGATCCATTCACTGCAAGATTTAGTAATAGCCACTTTAATGAGACTTTGATTCCTAAATTGGGGAAGAAAATAAGAAATTAAATAAAAAAAAGTCTGGAATGAGACATCATTAAAACATCTTGATTCTTATACAAAAGAATGTGAACTAGAATTTCAAATGATCATTTATAAAGTATAGCAAACCAATTACCAGATGCATTTTTTTATCCAAAATGAGTTACAAAATCACATGTACTGTAACGCCCCAAAAAAATGACCATTTGATTGTTGGAAAATGTTCAATTAATGTTAGAATAATGTTTGGAATAAGTTGTAAGTATGTTTGTATAAGGATATATATGTCGGGGATAGGAAGAGGGTCGAAAATGAAGGAGGGTGCAGTCTGCACCAAAATAACGTATGTTTAGATGGCATTAACATACGTTATTCTTCAATTGGGAAGAATAACGTATGTTTATGGCAAGAATAACCTATGTTATTCTTGCCAGATTTCCCTGAGTTTCATTTTTGCTAACGTACGCTAATTTGAAAATAAACATACGTTATCGGGGGTCCGAACATGTCATTAAAAGGGCAGAACACATTTCATTTCGGGGCAAAAACACCCTAAACCTTCCCAAACATTCTCTTAACTTCCAAACACAAACTCTAAGCATCCCTAAACACTAAAACAATCTACCAACTCAAGGATTTCAGCAAGGGAACAACACATCGATCTATCCATTCGATTATTTCCTCTTGGCTAGGGTTTTGAGCAAAGGTAAATCCTCAAATCCAAGGTTGAAATCTGTGTGAAATCATGTACACTTGGTAGGATTTTGTTGGGTTTTTATAGTAGTTTATGAATCCATAAACATTTAACAGAAAAATGGTAGATTTTGGGAGATTGATGATTTTAGGGTTATGGGAGAATTTTGGGATTTTGAGGAATTGGTTAGATAAATGAGAAATTAAGCGTAGAATGATGTATATGACATAAAATGTGTTACATTTTGTATAGGAAGCGACAAACGGAACCCGAAACGGAGAATTATGTCGAATCGAGTTCGCGGGAACGCAAGGTAAGTGTTCTTGACGCTTACGATTGAATGTTTGCTTTTTATGATTAAGCTCTTGTGAATAATGTTCCTTTTGTTGAGATGATAGCAAAATGTGTTTGAATTCCCTATGTGTTTGAACTGGAAATTAGTATGGATTATGGAAAATGTGAAGTTACTTCATGTAAGTAATTAATACAGAGTGTTAAGAGATGCATTATTATGGCCTTAGGGCATGCTTATGATTTTATGATGAAAAGAGAATGAATGCTTTATAATAATGTTGGAATGAATGATTTGCAAATGGTGCTTGTGAATTGTATGATGTTGAGTTATGACTTGAATTGAGTGTTGAAATTTGTTTGGAAATGATTGTAACTCGTGCTGGGCTATCCTTGAGCATACAACTTATAATGAAAAGTGGTTGAATTTCCCATGTGTATGTTATAAGTGTTGCCTTATGATTATGATGATGGTTTGGGCGATGAGTTGGCCGTGTATGGAATGTGTGATTATATAATTGAGAATGAGGTGTTGAGATAAGCAAATAATGTTTGGTTTGTGGTATGATATGTTGTGGTTGTGCTTGCCACAAGTTGGCATTTTACGAACAATGCGATGAATTATGTTTGCTTTGTCATATGCATGATGTGAATGTTCCTTTTGATTATGATGATGAACTCTTTTGAGTTACAAATGTGTATGTCGGTTAGGCCACAAGTTTGGCCATTATGAGCATGTTTGGCTTATGTGTGATATGGATGATTTGTGGAACATTCATGTGCATGTGTTATTGTGAAAGTTTGAGATGAGATTTGGGAATGCATATGTTGCAATCATTCATGTCATGATTTGGCATTTCATGAGCATGTTGTATGTTCATGTTTAATAAGATAAAGGGAAGCCGAGATGTTCTTCCCCAGAAGGCGAGATGTTCTTCCGTGTGATTAAAGGGGTATTGCCAATCAAGCGAAAGCTCACATTTAAGGGGTATTGCCAAAACGAGCGAGAGCTCAAAATTAAGGGGTATTGTCAAAATGAGCGAGAGCTCAAAATTAAGGGGAATTGCCAACTTCTGAGAGAAACTCTCACGTGCACGTTAAAATAAATAAAGACCTCAGGGTATGCATTTGTATGATTCATACGTGCATTCGCATTCATGTGAGCATTCATTTGACTTATGATGGTATGATGATGTTTAGACTTTGAGTGATAAATATGTGATCTTGTATCATGATGGAATGATGAGAATTGTTCTTGAGATGATGTTGATATGAATGCTAGCATAACCTAGCTAACTTATGCTTGTATGTTATGTTGAGAAGTATGGTTATATATTGTTGTGGTTTGTGATCCAAGGACTTGTGATTGGATGATTTGTGCTCTTATATGAGTTTCATAGAATGTGTGTGTTATGGAATGAGTTGTATAAAATAAACATAATCTTGTATGGTTATGTGGAGTGTGGATGATTGTTGTATGGTATATGTGGAGTTGTGCTATGTTGGTGATTTGATGTTATTAATGAGGAATTGGATATGTGTTATTAATAAAGTGAAGCATGTAGGTGCGTATGTTGAATTGGTTTCCGTATGAGTAGAGGAAGTTGTATGTAAGTGGTTTGTAATGAAAGAAATGTGTGTTCATAAATCTTGGATGAATATAAGTATAAGATGACTTGATATATGGGTTAGTTGAGAGTTTAGAAAATGAGAATTGTATGGTATGAAAATTTGGCTATACTTTGTGGTTTGTTGTGGAATTGGAAATGGCAGGAATGTATAATGAAATTGTGCTTGTTGTGTTGTGTTTGGATTGATTAATTAAAGATGTTTGTGTGTGGCTTTAAGATGTATTAAATGGTTGATTAAGAGGCTAATAAGGTTGGTTTGATATGCTTTGAAGTGGCATGAAATGCCTAAGTCTCAGACTTGTATTAAAAGTGGACAAATTGGTTCTGTTGTCCATTAACGTACGTTATATGTATTGACAACGTACGTTAATGGGGTATAACGTACGTTACATGTAATGTAACATACGTTATTCATTACTGGAAAAATGGAAGAATGAACTGATGAATAATGTACGTTAGTGGCTTGGTAAACATACGTTAATGTGGTCCAGAAACCTAGTTTTAGCCCGAATAACTTACAAATGAATATCTAAAGTAAGATAGTGATCTAGGATGGTTCTTTAGTACATAAAACACTTAAATGACTTGTTTGTGGCATGCCTACGGCGAGCCATTAGGGAATTGAGGCGCGAATACGACATTTTTTCCCATGAGCACACCCGTATTGGCTGAAGGTTCCCATGCGCACCAGCTTAACAACATTAGGGTCACTTACTGAGTATTTTTATACACTCACCTTTGTTTTGCTGTTGAATATGTGCAGAGTGGCAGGCATTAATGACGGGACTAAGTGATCGGCGAGGCTAAGCGGTATGATACTGAAAGTCGAGCTCCTAGTTGGGTTTTTGTGTATGGTTGTATAACTATGCATACACTAGTGTAGATGTAATCTATAAACATAGCATGTTAAATGTTTTCCATTGCTTCCTCATTTCAGACGCAATCTTCGTGTATGGCCAAAATTGGTCTTTGTGAAATGATTTGTAAACTTTATTTCTAATGGTTTTCTCTCTCATACTTAATTGTTTTAAAAAAATGGTGGGAAAATCATTGTTATTCGAAAATGAAGTTTCTAAAATTGGGGTTCACATGTACCAGCTAAAAACGCTCTAATTAGAATTGACGTCCTAGTAGGACAACAAGTTAATAATATGCAAATGAGTCCATGTCACGCCAGAAGCAAGGTAGGCCACTTGGTTTTAAAGATAAAAAAATCCAAGGAAGAAACAAAATAAGAAAATGACATTGTCAATATTACCAATGCTCCAGAAGTGACTGAAAATAATAACATAGTTGAGAAAATAACTCCGAAGGAAGTTTAGATATGCGAAAAATAATGAGATCTCAATCAACTGTGCCTATACAGGAAAAATGGGATAGGAAGGAAATTGTTATCGATAATACATTTGTATATCTAGTGGCAACTGATATTGCAAATGACAATAATGATACTAAACCTGAATCTACCAAGAAATGTCAAAAAAGAAAAGATTGGTCAAAATGGAAAGAAACAATTCAATCTAAATTAAGCTCATTTACGAAACGCAAAGTTTTTGGGCCCATAGTCCTAACATTATAATTTATAGTAAATTTATAGTTGACATCTTTGTATGAGCAAATTGGTGCCTTACGGTAATTGTTCAGTTTCATAATATATGAATTTGATAGTGCATGCAATATTTGTTACAAATTTGATATTCTTTGATTTCTTATTCTACTATTGTGGTGATATATGAAAAAAAATCACATATTTTTTTGAATTCCCACATAGAAGATAAATGGATTTTTTAAGTGGATTAGATATTTTGAATTTGTGCAGTTGGACTTCTTAAGTTTTAGAAAGCTACAAACTAAGCCATTGACATTTACATCTTATTGTCGAAAGTGTTATTACTTTTATGTCAAACTATCTCTCGATGAGGAGCGATGCTTTACAGATTTAATAACATTTAATGAAGGGATGATACATCAAAGGAAATTGAAGCAAACATATTTCTCCAAAATTCTTCTTTACACATGATCTTCAAAAGCAAAGAGTTGTAGATGTTCGTCAAATTCATGCCATTGACAATCCAACAGATTTTTTCACAAAGTCACTTCCTACAATTACCTTCGAGAAATTAGTTCACAAAATTAATATAACACCTTAAACTCATTACATTTAATAATCATATGTTTATCAATTTCATTTAACTTATAATCTTTCTTACTTAATTATTCATAATACAAATATCCTAATGATTAAAAACTTTTAAATCATTTTTATATTTCTAATATTTATACTATTTATTTACTATTAATTCATTGAATATAAACTCTTTTATTATTAATACGATTACAACACAACCATACACACGGCCTGAAACATGACCCGTGTTAGTGTAACATATCCCATGGACACGACCTCGTGTTAGACTAGCACACCCCCTATGCAACACGGGGCCTATATTGATTGGACACGGCTCTTGTTGTACCTGTTGTAAACTTTAGTCAACTTGAAATCAACCATTAACAACTAACATCAACATATCATCATGCCATAATCACAAACTTATAACTCCTCTGTGTGCTCAGGTAAACCTATTATCTAACAAAATGTCATATCGACACACATACACACATCATGCATGATGTATATACTTATGTACATATAAAATATGTGTAGGGTGAAGAGACACAGTGTGAAAAAGCTGTAGCTATTCCACCTGCTAATAAACCTCATAATCTTTACAAACCAAATTTGAAATTAAACCTTTGTTTCTTACTTTTTTAGCTACCTATCCCTTTTTCCTCTTTGGTTTTTAAATATGAAATTTTGATGAATGCTTATGTAGAAAGAAATTTAAGAGGATGTTAAATGGTTTGGTTGTGTTCTGCCATGACATTGAAAGAAAAGAGCTGTTGGATTTTAAAAGCCTTCCCATACCAGCCCCTACTTCTTCTTTTCATGTTTTACAAAAATTTGACAGCACGACACGACTGTTTACTTTATGGTTCATCCTGTGCTAGGTCACATGGCCACTGTGTTATACACTAGGATCACCATGCTCATCAATTCCCAACAATACACCCACCACATGAACTACCATAGTCGTGCTCATACCTTTCCTAAGAGAATGCCCACCTTGTACAGTGGCACACCCGGCGTGTTGAACATCTAAATTCAACCTATTAAATTCTAACGCTATTCCATATACTTATTATTTCTCGGTGTATGGCTTTCTAATTTCCTTCCCTTTTCTATTCTAAGGTCTATTTAATATAGGTAACCGTTTATCCCTCTATTTAAAAAAAAGAGTCCTTCCCTCTCTTTTGTTAATAAATTCTACTGTTAATACTCTTATATGTGGACATATGTTTGTTTACTTTTTATTTTGATATTTATTTTTAAATATCTATTTTTATTTTGTTTAGATTTTATTTTAATATTTATTATAAGTTTTTTATTAATATATTTTATTTTCGATTGGTTAATATGAGCCGGAAAATCCGGAAAATCATACCCCTCATATAATATATATATATATATATATATATATATATATATATGCCCAAGAAGAAGTATTATTATAATATTAAGATTTAGATCTTTAACTTTATTTCTAATTCTGTTACAATTCTATCTCCATTTTTGTATATTGTTTATTTCTTTATAGTTCTTATCTCTATACTCTATATAACTCTTTTTCCATAAATAATCATATACAATAAAAAATAATATCTCTCACATTATTTACATCACATTTGATTTGGTTTTGAATTTTCAGCTTAGTTGGCATTTGATTTTGGGTTTGATATTTAGATTGAAATTGATGCATCAATGATCTCTCATCTATTGATAAGAAGTGTTACAAACGAGCCAAGTTGATATGGAAAATAAAACAAAGGGATAAAAATACAGTCTTCAAAAGGGACTTGTTAAGTCATGCTTTAAATTAGATGGACGAAAGACTACATGCTTTAAATTAGATAGACGAAAAACTAACTTCTCCAAAAAAAATAAAATTAAAAAAAAACAGTACACAAAATTGAGAAAGAAGCATCTAATTCTTTAATCGATCAATTGAAGAAAGAGAACAGAATCAAAGATAAAGGTCGAGCATGGCGAGAAGATCACTATTCTACTCCCTGTAATCCGTGTGCGGTTAGCTTTATCATCTCTTCTCTTATTTTAATTACACAAATGTTTGTTACGAAACTCGTAATTTCATTTATCTGAAAATGAAATACTGTGTTGTAGATTGTTAGAATAAGATGAAAGCAGGAAGTGCTGCGAAGCTCATTGTGGAAGCGTTGCTTCAGCGATTCTTACCTCTCGCACGACGTCGAATCGAAACTGCTCAAGCTCAGGTTTTTGTAATTTTTGAGATTTTATTAACTGTAACTATAATAAAAAAATTATTTGATGTTTGGTTTGTACTTGAGTTTTGTGTTGTGTTTGAATTGAACATAGTAGTGGGTTCAATGTGCCTTTATGTAAAACTGTTTTCGTGAAAGCTTTTAATCGACGAGGTAATTTGTTTAGTTTTGCCATTTTCGTGTGTTTGCTTGAAATTTTGGTGGCTTGGTTCTCCAAATTTGTACTGAATAGTGTGATTTAATTGCGATTTCAGCAATGTTGTCCTTGGAAAAAGAGCCAAGGAAATGTGTTTTGTGGTAGTAGTAGTAGGTTTAACATGATAAGGGGGTATTGAGGAGAATATTGTGCTTCAAATTTGAATGGATTGAAACCTTTTTAGATTACTTGTTCCGTGCAAAACTGAGTTATTTGGATTTTCCAGTGAGTTTGTTTGACTCTGTGGTGGAAAGTTTAGTGGTGCTTGAAATGTAATTTTTCGACGATGTTTGCTGAGATGACTGAGGCACATTAAAATGATGGTAAATGGCAGTAGAAAAGGGCTCATAAAAATGCAGTGAATATGCTGGGACTGAGAGGTGTGTTTTACCAGTATTAGTTTTGTGGCGCCTTTTTAGATGGTCTAATCTTGTGTGGCGTACAGGCACAGTTGTGGATGAACAAATGAATTCAAATGGTAATGATAAAGTAAAGGTGCAGTGAACTAAAAAATACTGAGGATAAAGTGGTGAAATGAAGTAAGGGTTTTTCAGACAAGAATTTGGAATCAAACAAGTAGAAAGGGAATAGGACCTCAACTAATATGATTTCAGATTGAGTGTTTTTTTTTTGTGTTTCAAATGGTCAACATGAATTGTATTCATGAAATCTGCTATAGTATGTGTGGCAATTTATGTTATGATGTGGCGATTTATTTTATGGCTAGCACAATTTCTTCTGACCACTAAAATAATTCTATAGTTATACATGAAATGTTTATGTTTTAATGGGTAAATCATCATCCGTGGGAACTGAAATTCCAATCAGTATATAGTTAGCTTCAACTATAAGCAGCGGCAAAGAAGAAAGGAAAGGGCATTACAATCTTACTTCTCGACCATTTTCCATATGTATTCTTTATACCTGTTAGTTATAGTAGATTGGTAATGTGGAATGATATTTCACTGACGTAGAATGTTTGATTACAATGTGTTATGTAATAAGAGTTATTCTATACAGAGCAAATTATATTCTTCTCTTCCATGGCACTCTTAGAATCTGCTATGGTTTTACAGTGACATGAGCGTGGTCATTGTTGATTTATCATCATTGGAAATTATATTGATTGATTTTTATGCTATGCTTACTTATACTTATTCTTCTCATGTGTGGGGATTTACAGGATGGACAGTATCTGCGGCCATCAGACCCTGCCTATGAGCAGGTCCTGGATTCCTTGGCTATGGTTGCACGACATACTCCAGTACCACTTTTAGAAGCTCTTCTTAGATGGAGAGAGAGGTGCGTTTTCCAAAATCACCTTCTACCTCTTTTTATGGATTTAACATCTAATTTCCATTTCTACACGAATATTTTTACAAAAACACATGGTATTGTCTTGGTTCAATTGTTAGCTCTGAAGAAAATAATCTTGCTTAATCTTATCGTATCCTTCACATCCGATAGATCGGGAAGAGTGAGGATATATTAGAGAATCTCAACAGGAAAAACAGCTTGATTTTAAATTTTAGGAGAATAAAGAGATGGTTTTCAATGAAATGTATGTCAGCAATTAGGAGTTTGAAGAAATAATTTGGGTTTAAAAGGCAAAGAAAACTCTAAGTGCTAACTTTCTAAATTCAACTTATTGTGAATTAGACTGGTAGAAAAAATTGAAGTAGGGACAGACTCTAAGATTCTTAAGTAATTTTGTTCTACCTAGGAAGGTTCTTTTGGATAGAAAGAGGAATAATTTCGATCATTTAGAGGGAAAGTAAGATAAAATGGAAAATTAAATATCTCTGAATATGGAATGGTGAAGAAGAAGAAGAAAATAGAAAACTGATGGAGCAGATCCCTCCACTCAGATTCAGCTGAGACTGCCAGGAATGACTGTTTTGAAGCATTATGAAAGGTGTATTCACAAGAGGACTAAGAAGTTACTGTTAACTCAATAGTAGTATGGACAACACTGTGGAGGTGTTAGTTGTTTCCTTTTATTCCTCATACCAAAAACCTTTAACAAACTCTTATATGTATTTTTTTTATCTATTTTATATTCTTATTTATTTTGTTCATTTTTTATTCCAGAATATTTTAGAGTTAACTTGGTTATTTCTTTGTTACAAGAGTTTAGATTGACAAACCTGTCTATTTTTTAGTCTTCACCATTTATTGTTAAAATCCCAAGGTGTAAACAGACGCTAAACCTTAGTTTCAGGTATATATTGGGATTATACTTCTAGCCTTTTTTTTTTCAATTGAGAGCAGCTGCTGCCTGACTGACAAGCCTGATTTTGCAGTTAAAGTTTAGCATATCCTGCACAGTTATTTATACGGGTTTCTTTAGTCCTATCCTGCTAACTTTTGATGATCCTCAATGCTGCAAATCTTTTATGTCTTCATATCCGGTCATCAGATGCAAGTGGAATGCAAACCATCTTAGATCTAATAGTTTTTTAATCTCAATGTCTTACTTTCTGGAATTTCATTATTCAATGGATTATGCATTCTTGCATTAGATTCAATGAAGTAATAAATATTTGTGATGCAGTCATTCTTGCATTAAATTCAAATGATCTTTCTTGATTGTAATATACAAAGAAAGGTTCCTATTACTTTAATGTAGAATATGGAAAGAAAAAAAATGTAAAACGTAAAGATAAGATTAAGAGATAATAGGCTAGGAATTGAGTTAAACTAAACATGGCAGTGGACAGGCTACCTTGCTGAATGTTTTGACTGCCATCTGTGTTCACTTGATACCATCCTTCTGCAAAACCTTGGGTAGTGTGATAAGAGTGCCTCTAACATTTTAATAATGTCTTTTAACAGTCAATTTTTTCTTAATTTTGCAATACTTGCCATCTGTTTTAGTGGGTAATGGTTCTCTGACAAGCTTCTTCCTTTCTGCCTCTTTGATGGTTTTCTGCTGCAGTGAATCTCCTAAGGGTGCGAATGATGCATCTACATTTCAAAGAAAGGTTTGTTAATAGGCACTTGCTCTATTGCTTTTATATTATTAATTTGTTAGCAATGACGCTTGCATAAATAAATTGTATCGAAAAGGTTGATAAGGTTGTGCAAATTATTTTTAATTTTATTTGTGAATGCATTATATAGGATGACAAACTTGCTTGCAATTTACTTTTTGACATGGAAATCTGTGTTTGCTTCGCGGTGCTTTCAGCCCATTAGTCATGGATTGAGGCGTAGGGATGATTCATCTTGACAGTATGTAAGGATGATACCCTCGTTGAGATTATTTGTGAGGAGAAATGAATATATTTCATTTTCACAGGAGTGGTGAATTGTTTTCTCTGTGCAAAAGAATTGCTAGGATTTTCAGTTGCCTTTACTTGTGGTGTGAGTGGAAGAGTTGTTATGGCAGCAATTTCAAACTTGTGTTTTAGGTGCTGTAGGTTTTGCTTGAACCTTCTATTGCACTGTGGCTTTTATAAAGAAGCGAACATAGTCCTGGACTATGGTTTTTGGATGTGAAACCTCAATTTTTTATAGATATCTACATTGTCCCTAGTAAATCTTTGACTCAGAGACAAAAAACATAAAGCATTAAAATCTGGACTACATGCCATGGTTTGGGATAGTGGTGCTGTTTTGTTTGTGAAAATTGATTAGTGGGCATTGATTCTCTTTAATGTTTCTTTGCACTTTCGTGATTCATTTTTTTCTCATTAGTCAATTTGCTTGGAGATTGGTGAAAAGAAATAATGAAAATATGTCTAATTTTCTGATACTCTGATTTGAATTTTAATACCTGTAAATGGTTTCAGCTTGCAGTGGAGTGTATCTTTTGCTCAGCTTGTATCCGTTTTGTGGAGTGCTGCCCACAGGAAGGGCTCACTGGTATGTCCCCAAGATTGTTCTGGAGGAAAATACTCCTGATATTGCTCTATGGTGTTTATGACTGCATATTTATCTTTTCACTGTTTTTAAAGATAGTTCTTTCCGTTGCAGAGAAGCTGTGGTCTGGACTTGAAAATTTTGTTTTTGATTGGCTAATTAATGCTGACAGGTAAATAATGATTTATGCTATTGACTTTCCTGACAACATGTAAGCATGCCAAACTTATTGATAATTGGTTTAAGCATGCCAAACTTATTGATAATTGGTTTGCTTTCTGTTTTTTTTTGAGCAAAATTTTTATTCTCTTCTCTGGTATGGTTGGAGAACCTAGTAAAATATCATGGATGTGGTTCTGTGTTTTGCCATTTAATTTTTTTTTTGATTAATCAAACATGGAATAAAGTATGTTACATTTCTCTTGCAGAGTTGTTAGTCAGGTGGAATATCCATCTTTGGTTGATTTGCGAGGGCTTCTGTTGGACTTGGTAGCTCAACTCCTAGGTGCTTTATCCCGTATCAGGTGGACAATTCTTTTGGGTCATGATAAATATTTGATGAGAGTCATTTTTCAGCATTGATGAGGACCATATTCTCAAGGAATCTTATTATTAAAGGTTTCTGTGGTATAGGTTGATTTTTTAGTTAAGGGTTGATATTCTTTAGATGGATGCTGACCAGCATTATTTCTTTTCAAGAGCTTTTTTTTTTCACTTTTTGCTGAAGTTGATGCATAATCTCCTCAAAATTCAGTTATTTTGAAAAGCTTCATAGAGGTTCAAGAGGATAGGTGTACTATTCATTAAGCAATTAATCTTTGAGTAGCCATATTAGAGTGCAACATGTCAGTTGTTATTTGAAGGATAGTACGGAGGTTTTGGTGCTGAAATGTTTAATATGCATTCACTGCACAAGAGATTTCTGAAATGTAATTTTTTGCAACCTGAGGGCATAACCTTATATGATACTTCGTTTTTTTTTTGTTTTACAGGTTTAGTTCTGTAACTGAACGTTTCTTCATGGAGCTAAATACTCGTCGGATAGACACTAGCGTTGCTCGTAGTGAAACGCTTAGTATCATCAATGGGATGCGCTACCTGAAGCTTGGGGTATGTGTATAATTTGCTTCAAGTAAATTCGAGTGACATGAGAACACAATGTAACAATAAACCAATTGCCAGGTTAAGACAGAGGGAGGACTAAATGCGTCCGCTTCCTTTGTAGCAAAAGCAAATCCCCTTAATCGAGCACCTCATAAACGTAAAAGTGAGCTATATCATGCACTATGTAACATGCTTTCAAACATCCTAGCTCCATTGGCAGATGGTGGGAAAAGCCAGTGGCCTCCTTCAGGTGTGGACAATGCTATTAACCTATGGTATGATGCTGTTGGTCGAATAAGGAGTCAGCTCATACATTGGATGGACAAACAAAGCAAGCATATAGCTGTAAGTTTGCTTCACTTTTGTAAATTGCTGGTCTTTGGCTGCTATATGGCATATAAAATGTTGCTATGATTTCGTTTAGTTGGGTCTGGTATTTTGAATGGCCGAGTATGATCAATAAGCAGTCGCCTTCCCTTACATTTGATGGACTCGAAAGATTTTAAATCTGTCCAGTTGTGATCTATTACTAATTTTATCGGAGAAAAAATATAAAATATTGCATGCCGAGTCTCGAACATTTCCTTTCATGTTTAATTCTTGTTTTTCTTTCCCAGTTTTTGTCAATCTTGCAATACTGTGTTGTTTCTTCATTGTAATGAATTGAAATTTCCATTTATCCCTCAGTGTCTGTGTATCAGTATTCTCACATTAATGTCTTAATATGTTAGGTTGGCTACCCTTTAGTGACTCTTCTCTTGTGTCTGGGTGATCCTCAAATATTCCACAACAACTTGAGCTCACACATGGAGCAACTATACAAGCTTTTAAGGGTAAGTAGCCTCTCAAATAACGTGCCTCTCAAATACGTGCCTCTCAAATAACATGTTATTAGTTGCTTTTTCATTGATTTTCCCTTAGGTCCTGCTGTGTGCATTTTGTATGCTGCTTGACAGTGTCTGCCTTTTCTCTTTCAGGACAAGAACCACCGCTTCATGGCCTTGGACTGTCTTCATAGAGTTTTGCGGTTTTATCTGAGTGTTCATGCTGCTAGCCAAGAGACAAGTCGGATATGGGACTACTTGGACAGCGTGACTTCTCAACTATTAACAGTTCTGAGGAAGGGGTTGCTTACACAGGATGTTCAGCACGATAAGCTTGTCGAGTTTTGTGTTACTATTGCTGAACATAACCTTGATTTTGCGATGAATCATATGATCTTAGAATTGCTGAAGCAAGAGAGCCTAAGCGAGGCAAAGGTTATTGGCCTTCGAGCTCTCCTTGCAATTGTTATGTCACCTTCAAGCCGGCATGTTGGCTTGGAAATATTTAAAGGTAACTGGTTGCTAAGACAGTCTAAATAAAATTGCTTCTGGTTTTTGTAGGAAAAATGAGCAAAACTTTTCTTTGTTCAGGGCATGATATTGGACACTATATACCAAAAGTGAAGGCTGCAATTGAGTCTATTTTGAGATCTTGTCACAGGACCTATAGTCAGGCTCTTCTGACTTCTTCAAAGACCACGATAGGTGAATTTTTTTTTTTTTAATGTCCCCGCAATCATGGCATTAACATATTTTTCTTGTTCCTTAGCTGCTGGATATGTTAGACAAAAAAAGGTTCAATTTATGCAGAGTAACAAGACATGGGTCCCATTCTTTTGCTAATGAGAAAGTATTTACTATCTTTGTTTTCTCACCCTTCCAAATATTCATGTCATGGCATTTGTGAAGTGTTGATTATTCCTCATCATTATGTTTCTGTTGACATGAGCTTTGTTTCACTTCCAATTTCTTAAAGAAAATTAATTGGTTATGTACTTGGACAGATGCTGTAACCAAGGAAAAGTCTCAAGTATTTCTTTTTCGGTCAGTACTGAAATGTATTCCATACTTGATAGAAGAAGTTGGCCGAAGTGATAAGATTACTGAAATTATTCCTCAACATGGCATAAGTATTGATCCTGGTGTGCGAGAAGAAGCAGTACAAGTATTAAATCGAATAGTTAGGTATCTTCCTCACCGTCGATTTGCAGTAATGAGAGGGATGGCCAACTTTATCCTGAGGCTTCCTGATGAATTCCCTCTCCTTATTCAAACCTCATTGGGACGCTTGTTGGAACTTATGCGTTTTTGGAGGGCTTGTTTGATTGATGACAGACTGGAGGCTAATAATGATGCAACAAAGCAAACTGGAAAAGGAAGTGAAAGCTTCAAGAAATCTTCTTTTCATCAAACAGATGTGATTGAATTTCGTGCATCAGAGATTGATGCAGTGGGTCTTATTTTCCTAGGTTCTGTGGATAGCCAAATTCGGCATACAGCCCTGGAGTTATTGCGTTGTGTACGGGCATTAAGGAGTGATATACGGGACCTATCCTTGCGTGAGCAAGTTGACCATTCCATGAGAAATGAAGTTGAACCAATATTCTTAATTGACGTATTAGAAGAACATGGGGTGAGATAATGTTTATTGATTCCTTACCAAGGCATATTGTTAGTGTAGTTCTTTCTAATTCTATCTGGGGCATAACAACTTTTGGTATGAACTCAAAAGTTTGAATATTATTACAGGATGACATTGTTCAAAGCTGCTATTGGGATTCAGCACGTCCATTTGATTTGAGGCGAGAATCAGATGTGATTCCTCCTGATGTGACACTTCAGTCTATAATATTTGAGAGTCCTGATAAGAATAGGTGGGCTCGATGCCTGAGTGAGCTTGTCAAGTATGCTGCAGAGCTCTGTCCAGGGTCCGTTCAGGAAGCAAAGTAAGTAATCTTTAATTGATGGATTAATGATGACCCATCGTTAGTTCTCATCTTGCAAACTATGCTCAGTTTGTGATGTGCTGAAGCCAGATTCTGATAGGCCTGTGAAATTGGATTCAGTTTGATGTGCTGAAGGCACATTCAAGTGATAATCAAAGTATTAGAGCAATAGTGGGAACTATTTGATCATTAATTAGTGTAGAAATACGAGTAAACTTATTAAGTCCTTGTTTACAAATGACTTATAAGTTCAGGAGACATCAACTACAGCCATTTATTTAGTGTATTTCAACATAGACTGCTCATGTATGTTTGTGGATATTTCTATTTTTCTAGTGATGTAATCTTTGAAAAATCCATAGATTCAATTTTGTATGGCTAGATCAAGATTTTGAATCTGAAACTTCCATCAAAAGAAGGAAATTATGACATTTTGATTTGATGCAATGTGCATTGGCAGGATAGAGGTGAAACAGCGCCTTGCACATATTACACCCGTTGAACTGGGAGGAAAAGCTAATCAGATACAAGATTCCGACAACAAGCTGGATCAGTGGCTGATGTATGCAATGTTTGCTTGCTCTTGTCCACCAGATAACAGAGAATCCGGTGGTTTAGCAGCAACTAAAGATCTGTACCATCTTATCTTTCCATCTTTGAAGTCTGGATCTGAAGCAAACATAGTAAGTGTCAGAACTATCTTTGTACTGATTTATTTTTGGATGCATCTATGGTAATTCACTATCACAAATTGAGAAAGAAGGCTATTGCTGTGTATGTTACCTATCTCTTGCATGCCCTCTGTTTCTGAATTACCTCAATATCTTTGTTTTTATCTTTCTATTTGGTAAGGATAAATGATTTAATAGATATGTACCAATTGCGCGCTGATAGATCTTACTGCTTTGAATTAAATTTAAACAAAACCATTGAGAAATTTTTCTTCTTCCCATTAGTTTCCTTGTGGCCTGTTATATTCTATGGACCGTCACCTGATTGGCAAGGAATATTTCTATTTCAGAGGACCTCTTGCAATATTGTGCATCAACAAATAAAAAATTTTGGAATGTTTATTAGTTGGATTTTCTGTCATGTGGGGGCTTAAAAAAATGTTTCCAACATTTGTCTCCGCACAAAATATGAGAAGTCTTCCTGAAAATTCTAGCACCAACAAATTGTCTTCTTTCTCTTGTTTGACTAATCGTATGATTTTGTTTACTTTCATGCAAGTCCGGCATTTGATTTTGTTTATTCTTTTTTTTTAATGATTAAACTTGTTAATTAGCAAGGAGCAACAATGGCTCTTGGTCATTCTCATCTGGAGGCGTGTGAGGTTATGTTCAGTGAACTTTCAACTTTCATTGATGAGGTTTCTTTGGAAACAGAGGGAAAACCCAAATGGAAGGTATGGAGATATTGGTAGATGCTTTAAATGTTGCTTGCTCCTATCCTTTGTCATCACAACTGCAGGTATAGGAAACACATTGTATGAGCCTAGGGCTTTAAGTCGCCGTCTAGTGCCTTCTGCTTATTACAAATGTGCCTTTTCTGTATCTGCTAGTATCTAGCTGTTACTTTGAAGCACAGTGATTGGATTTATGTATAAAAGCATTTGCTTTAAATTTCTTCATTTTCATGCTGCCAATCATTCTTTTATTATGCGAATGCAGAGTCAAAAATCTCGGCGTGAGGAACTCCGTATGCACATTGCGAATATATACCGAACTGTTGCTGAGAAAATCTGGCCTGGAATGCTGAGCCGTAAACCTATTCTACGCCTCCATTATCTTAGATTTATTGATGACACAACCAGGCAAATATTAACTGCACCTGCAGATAGTTTTCAAGAAATGCAGCCTCTCCGTTATGCTCTAGCTTCTGTTGTTAGATCCTTAGCTCCTGAATTTGTTGATTCAAAAGCAGAGAGATTTGATATCAGAACTAGAAAGCGCCTGTTTGATATCCTTCTCTCTTGGAGTGATGATACCGGTGGTACATGGGGGCCAGATGGTGTTAGTGATTATCGCCGTGAGGTTGAACGTTACAAAACTTCACAACATAATCGTTCAAAAGACTCCATAGATAAAATTTCATTTGACAAAGAACTGAGTGAACAAATTGAGGCTATACAGTGGGCCTCAATTAATGCGATGGCTTCCCTCTTGTATGGGCCTTGCTTTGATGATAATGCAAGAAAAATGAGTGGTCGGGTGATTTCTTGGATTAACAGTTTGTTTAATGATCCTGCACCGAGGGCTCCATTTGGTTATTCTCCATCAACTCCATCTTATTCCAAGTACACTGGCGAAGGTGTCCGTGGAGCTGCTGGACGTGAAAGACATAGAGTTGGACATCATCGTGTTTCTTTAGCAAAACTGGCTTTGAAAAATCTTCTTCTCACTAATTTGGATCTATTTCCAGCTTGCATTGATCAGGTAACTTCATGTTAAATGAATACATCACCATAAAAATGAGCAAGGCCCTTGCCAAGAAAACTCATTGCTCACCTTATGAGCAAAGGATGTCATGATAAAGCTATGAATTCAGAGTAAAATAAAATGGAATGACTGTTGAAAATTTCTAGTTTGCAGTGGTAATCAGAGGGCTGAAAACGACCAATTGTTGAATTTTGTTTTTTTCTTCCTCCGTTTTAGCTACCTCTCTTTTGGGCAAGCCAATCTAATTTGGTTCTCTGGCCTTTGGCTTTGCCCATCCATTTTGCATAACAAGCTCCTGATAAATTTTTCTGGTTTTGCTTTTGTGGCAAAGCAGTTTTAGAAAAACATCTAATGATGTGTCAAAACTACTAACAATTTCTTTTTGTCCAATTCAGTGCTACTACTCTGATGCTGCTATTGCCGATGGTTACTTCAGTGTGTTGGCTGAGGTCTATATGCGCCAGGAGATACCTAAATGTGAAATACAGAGGCTCTTAAGTTTGATACTGTACAAGGTAGTTGACCCAAATAGACAAATCCGTGATGATGCTCTTCAGATGCTTGAGACACTTTCCGTTCGTGAGTGGGCAGAGGATGGGATTGAGGCTTCAGGAAGCTATCGAGCTGCTGTTGTTGGTAATCTCCCTGATTCTTACCAACAATTTCAGTATAAACTATCATGTAAACTTGCCAAAGATCACCCTGAATTAAGCCAGCTTCTATGTGAGGAGATAATGCAGCGGCAACTTGATGCTGTTGATATAATAGCACAACATCAAGTATTAACATGCATGGCTCCATGGATTGAGAACCTTGATTTCTGGAAGTTGAAGGACTCAGGTTGGAGTGAAAGATTATTGAAAAGTCTGTATTATGTGACATGGAGACATGGAGATCAGTTTCCTGATGAAATTGAAAAACTATGGAGCACAATTGCCAGCAAGAGGAAGAACATTTGTCCGGTTCTAGATTTTTTAATTACTAAAGGGATTGAAGATTGTGATTCAAATGCATCTGCTGAAATAAGTGGTGCATTTGCCACATATTTCTCAGTTGCAAAGCGTGTAAGTTTGTATTTGGCACGGATATGTCCTCAACGTACTATTGATCACTTGGTTTACCAATTGGCTCAGCGGATGTTGGAAGATAGCCTTGAACCAGTAGGGCCAAGTGCTAGTAAAGGCGATGCAAATGGAAATTTTGTGTTGGAATTCTCCCAGGGGCCTGCAGTGGCCCAGATTGCATCTGTTGTGGACACACAGCCACACATGTCACCATTACTTGTCCGGGGTTCTCTTGACGGTCCTCTTAGAAATACCAGTGGAAGTCTAAGCTGGCGAACAGCTGGTGTAACTGGACGAAGTGTCTCAGGTCCACTTAGTCCAATGCCACCAGAATTGAATATTGTTCCGGTCCCAACAGGACGGTCGGGTCAACTTCTTCCAGGACTTGTAAACATGTCAGGTCCTTTAATGGGTGTCAGGAGTTCTACTGGAAGTTTGCGCAGCCGCCATGTGTCTAGGGATAGTGGAGACTACCTTATTGACACTCCAAATTCTGGTGAAGATGGACTGCATAGTGGAGTTGGCATGCATGGTGTTAGTGCAAAAGAACTTCAATCAGCCCTGCAGGGCCATCAACAACATTCACTTACTCATGCTGATATTGCCTTAATTCTGCTGGCAGAAATTGCGTATGAAAATGATGAAGATTTTCGGGAGCACTTGCCTCTACTTTTTCATGTCACATTTGTTTCCATGGATAGCTCGGAAGATATTGTTCTCGAGCACTGCCAGCATCTACTTGTTAATCTTTTGTACTCGTTGGCTGGCCGACACTTGGAACTGTATGAGGTGGAAAACAGTGATGGAGAAAACAAGCAGCAGGTTATAAGCCTGATTAAGTATGTTCAGTCAAAGCGAGGAAGTATGATGTGGGAGAATGAGGACACCACTGTGACACGAACTGAACTTCCCAGTGCAGCTCTTCTGTCTGCTCTTGTTCAAAGCATGGTTGATGCCATATTTTTCCAAGGAGATCTCCGGGAAACATGGGGAAGTGAAGCCCTTAAATGGGCAATGGAGTGTACGTCAAGACACCTTGCATGTCGTTCACACCAGATTTATCGAGCACTACGGCCAAGTGTTACAAGTGACACATGTGTTTCCCTCCTCAGGTGCCTGCACAGATGCCTAGGAAACCCAGTACCCCCTGTTCTGGGATTTGTCATGGAAATATTGTTGACGTTACAAGTTATGGTGGAAAATATGGAGCCAGAAAAGGTTATACTGTACCCACAACTGTTTTGGGGCTGTGTTGCGATGATGCATACGGATTTTGTCAATGTCTACTGCCAGGTTTTGGAACTTTTCTCACGTGTTATTGATCGTTTGTCATTTCGGGACAGAACAACCGAAAATGTGCTTCTTTCAAGCATGCCTCGTGATGAACTCCATACTGGTAGTGACATGGGGGATTTTCAGAGGGTTGAGTCACTAGCATCATCCACCGGAAGTTTGCCAGTATTTGAAGGGGTGCAGCCACTTGTGCTTAAAGGTCTATTGTCAACAGTCAGTCATGGTGTTTCAATTGAGGTGCTTTCACGAATCACACTGCATTGTTGTGATTCCATATTTGGAGACTCGGAGACGAGGCTTCTGATGCACATTACTGGCATACTCCCATGGCTTTGCTTGCAGCTCATCAAGGATACAACAGTAGGGCCCACCTCACCACTTCAACAACAGTGTCAAAAGGCATGCTCTGTCGCAAACAACATTTCTATCTGGTGTCGGGCAAAGTCATTGGATGAATTAGCCACAGTTTTTGTGGCATATACTCGTGGAGAGATTAAAAGTATTGACAACTTCCTTGCTTGTGTCTCACCGTTATTGTGCAATGAATGGTTCCCAAAACACTCAGCTCTGGCATTTGGGCATTTGCTACGTTTGCTAGAGAAAGGTCCGATTGAGTATCAACGGGTAATTTTACTTATGCTCAAGGCACTGCTTCAGCACACACCCATGGATGCTTCACAAAGCCCCCATATGTATTCAATTGTATCCCAGCTAGTGGAGAGTACTTTATGTTGGGAGGCATTAAGCGTACTAGAAGCCCTTTTACAGAGCTGTAGCTCTTTGACGGGTGCACACCCCCATGAACAGGGGTCATATGAGAATGGAGCTGATGAAAAGGTAATTGCATCTCAGATGTCTTTCAAAGCTCGGAGTGGTCCGTTGCAATATGCATTGGGATCCGGGTTCGGAACAGCTGCGTCATCAACTGTGCAAGGCGAATCAGGGATTCCGCCAAGGGAGGTTGCTTTGCAGAACACACGTCTGATCCTGGGGCGAGTGCTTGATAACTGTGCACTAGGGAGGAGAAAGGATTACAGAAGACTGGTACCATTTGTAACAAGTATTGGAAACCTGTGATTCACTCTAATTCTCAACGACTGCCTGTATATTTATTGCACACCGAGGAAGGTTAGATGCTGGTTTTTGTAAATGTTGATAAATTAGTGATCATAGTATTATGGAAATATCTGATTGTTTTGTGGCAGCATCGTTTAGCCTCTCTCTCAGCTCCTGTACCAGTATGTTTTCATTTGCCTTTCTTTTGTGGAAGCAGCAAAACTACAATTTTAGAACCAGCTCAAGCTCAGGTCAATTTTTCTTCATCCAGATTTTAATATTTGTTTCTCGAGTTCTGTGTATAATATGGTTTATTTTTTCTTATTACGAATATAATTCCGCGGAACATTACGTTATGTGCTGTTAATATACTCAGAATAGCAGCTACTTTTGACAATATCAGCTGCTTGATCTGAAGTTGCAATATATTAAAAGCATACAGTTAGTTCCCTTCAACTTTTCTTTGATAAAGTGGCCATCTACAGTGAAATGGTTGGTTCTATAATGATGAACAGAATCATGACAGAGATCAGTTTCGATGGTACTTGTTGCTACGCGCAGACCATAAAGTTCTGTGTTCTGCCACAGCTGCTGATCGTCTATACACTATAAATCTTAAGATGCAATGTAATTACTTAAATTCCACAATTATTAGTTTGTTTTGGGAGTTGAACGTCATGACGGGACTCGAAGATCAGATTATTCCTGCATGATATACCATTCTCGGCCCCTTTTTTGGGTGAGTTTCAGGAGCAGATTCCGCATGATCCAATCTTTTTCTCGTCACACTCACTACCAGGAATATACAACCAACTCATCGTTTTGTTTGTCGATTATGCAACTCGTTAGGATTGTAGAAATAATATCTCTTAGTCTTCTTTAAGGTATCTCACACGATTTATGAAAATACAAATAAAAGGGAGGAAAAGAAAATTTATAAAAAAAAAAGAAAAAAAAAGATAAGTTTAGTAAATTAGGGTAATTAAAGAGATTTGTTTGTTTGTTACTTTTGAGTCTATAAATACCACTAGAATAATCTTATATATATCTACTCTTCTCTACATTTTTATGTGTGACGCCAAAATCCGTAAAGTTCATTTTTCAATAAATATGATTTTTCACCTATATTTTTTTTAAATAATAATAACAAATATAATAAGAAACAAAAGTACACACCAAACAAGTCTTTCATCCATATAGGTAAATGAAAACCAACGTGACATACAAACATATAGTTTTAAAACCAAAGCCCAATACGAAATCAATGAAAAATATGTGGAAACTGTTGATTCATTTTAAAACCACACAAATGCCACAATTAAGAAAAATCCCAAGGAGAATTTGCTAGGAGCCGACCTATGCAAAATCATATCACACGCAGTGCTCCGCTCCAAACAAGTCCTAGCCGCTACTGTCGATCTGTACAGAATCCAACAATGACAGGTGAGTATATTTTGTATACTCAGTAAGTAATCCCTTAGCGTCTCTACATGCCGAGGTGCAGGGGAGACTTCGGCAATCCCGACCTTATTCCCCCTCAAACAACAATGGCGCCCTAAAGCCATTCCACAACATCATTCAAGTCGCAATTCAATTCAATTGCTAATTCAACCAATTTAAGTGTTTAGCCGCTAAGAAACAATATATTTAATCATTGAAATACTTAAGCCAAGT
>CANYCX010230015.1:0-11601 GCA_948193385.1 Breynia disticha f. nivosa | reverse complement strand
CAAATCTTGCTACCAACACTTAGTATACATACTAGGCTATCCAAAGAACCAATTTTTACATCATTTGGAGCTAAAATGAAGGTTTTACAACCTTCCAAAGTTTGACACTATTTTCATACGGGATTTTAACTAAATTTCAAGAAAAATTACCAAATAAAAACTCCTTAATGGTTCCTTAACCTCTTAGCTCCAAGATTACACCAAGATTTGATGGATTTAAGCTTTGAAAATGGATTGGAAATGAAGAGGAAGAAGGCAACGTTTGAAGAGGAAGGAAGAAGAAAGGAAAGAAAGAAAAGAAAGAAAGAAAAAGGAAAAGATGGTGGAAATGAGTTAACTTTGTCGGAGAAGTGGATTTAGGAAGGTAATGATTTGACCTCTCAGTCGTATCGGGTCCATTTTGCTTCGTAATTTATTTATACCGATTCCAAATAATTTTCCGATTTCAAAATTCTCGGAAATCATAACCTAAATATAATTATCATAAACTCTTCTTCATTTAATTCTTAACAATTTCTTACTTTCATTCTCGCGAAAAATTTATACGTATTTTTACGTATTTATACGTATTTTTACTGTATTTTTTTTTAAAACCAAATTTTTAGGATGTTACACCTATGTTGCGGGAAACAGTAACAAATTTAGAGTTTAAGTTACCCTACTCCTAGTGCATAAAGCAGTAAAAAAATATAAAGTGAAAGAAAGATAAAGTGCAGAAACGTAATTGCATTAACTAAAAGACTACGAGTACAAGATAAACACTTACAGAAGACGCATCAGAAGACATTCTTGATATTTCAAGACTCCCTTCGACACTTTTGCTAAGTGGAATCCCTCCGAACTAAGACTATGCTACGAACTACAATAAAGAAACTGAAGTAAAAATGACAAATAAATGCATCGTCGACCTTTGTTCTTTCAACTTTATTTCTATTTATAGGCTCCAGAAGCGGTTATCCTTGCATCCAGCAATTACCCATGATCTTCCTCACCTGATAATAACTTTCTGTCCAAATCCACGTTCCTAACAACTGCTTAAGGACGTGGGAGGTTGAATATGTCTTCAAATTCCATTTTCCCGCGTTGATAACCGTTCGCGCCTAACTCCTTGCCTAATGACGTGGCATCTTCGCTTAGTGTTACTTGCTCTCGCAGATTCATGTCTTCGTTGGTCTCTTTTCCTCCTTCTTTATCTTGACGCGAGTCCCCTAGGCACCCTTCAGTCAATATCCTTCGCGAGTCCCAGCTATGCCAACTGAGGGGTTTACAGGTTTATAAACCATGTTCGTAACTCTAAAGTGGTTGATTAATGTTTTTTTTATGACCCTTAGTGTGTCTGATTCACCAGGCTATGAATAGAGAATGAGAGGTGAAGGTTTTCAAGGTATGAGGGAAGGAAATTGGTCGGCCGATGATCTAGCAAAGAAAGATCACGCGTACCCGAGAGGTGTTCATTACCTTGAGAATACCCTAGTGGAAATACTGCTTCTCTTAGACTATGATAGTACAGGGCACTTATCCCCGCAATGTAATATTGTATTAGGCTCTGACCTCTTTTCTAATAAAAAAATATAATCTCACATATGTCATGTAGTATCAAAGCTGTCCCACATTGCCTAATTATCGCTCTTCCTACAAAGTGTCTTTTAAGGGTGAATTAGATGTCAATTGCGTGTACGACATCATTTTGTGTGTTGAAGGATGTTATGATCCAAGCCCCAATAGCCCTAACTGGCAATTGTAGAGTCAAAAGTTAAACTGAAACTTATGAAACATATACTACATATGGTTCAATTCAGTTCATCGAATTTTGAAATTGTAAATTGCCGATTTACATGTCTAGTTTGGAAGATAAGAGATGTTTGAGTCTTAAGAGCTAATCTAACATAACTAGATAACATTTTATCTTTGCTTTAGAATTTTTTTTCTCCCAATCTACTTTTATTATTTAAAAGATTTACTCTCTCAGACTTTGAATGATTTTCTGTTTCATTCGTCTTAAAAAGACTATTACAAAATAATACTTTAAATGTCCTAAATAATTATTATTAATTATTTTTTCGTACAATTTTTTTTAAACAGCCACATAATAATTTTCTATTTAAGTGACTTTTCCTTATTTTCAATATAATTATATTCCAAAAATACTATTTTCAATATCATTAATTAATGACAAATCGATAATTACTTTAATTTTTTAATATTTTTGATAAAAAAATTGACAATATTTATTGAACAAAGGAAGTAATTTATTATTTTCATGCTATTTAAAATAATAATTAAAATATAGATAAATTGATTACATTATCTTTTCTTGTATTGGAACTTAGAATTATAAATTAGTTTAACAATATCATTTATGGTAATATGAACTAAATAAAATTCTAAGAGTAAAATAAAAAATAAGTAAAAAATTTTTAATTTTATAAAACAACAAATATTTTAAAACAAATTAATTTTACAAAATAAATTATTTTTCAAGGACAGAGGAATTCTTATTTACTATATTTGCTAAAAAGTCCTAAAAATAGTTGTTCTAAGCTCCAAAAAAAATAAAAAATTATAAAAGAAAAGAGACGACAAAGGTGGGTGGAGATAGGCTGTCGTCTTGAAAGGGAAAGGAATGCAATAAGTGTCTGTCAACTTCCATGTTCATATTCTGCTCTCTATTGTTGTCTTGTAGTTGTCAACTTTAATCTCAATTTCTTTTTTTTATTTATATATTCTCTCCGTCTCATAAAAATAAATGCATTTTGATTTTTATGATTTTTAAAAAATTAATAGATTATGATAGTTAAAGTTAATTAAATTATGTATTATTACTATAACAATCGCAAAAGTTTTTGTCAGAAAAATACTCCACTAGTCCACTACTAAAAAAATTATTTTATAAATGAGGATAAAAATTTTAATATATTTATCATAAATGAGTTTAAAAAGATAAATATATTTATATAATGAGACACTATATTATATATAAAAAATGTGTCAATTTTTATAGGACGGGAGAGTAATTTTTTTTTCTTATATCTTTGCTTTCAATGCATCTATAATTATATTAAGAACTCTTTTTTCTTCTTCTCATTATTAGCCTACACTCTTATGTCTATGTTGCCACTCAAATATGGCCCATTTTCTCATTCAATTTTCACTTTCTTCATGCTATTATTATTTTTATTAAAATTAGATTTGGGTTAGATTATTACATTGGCTTTACATTATTTCTTAAATTGAAACTTCCAATTTTAAATTGAAGGATTCAATATTTCGATTGAATCATTACATAATAAAAATAGTTAGTGATGAAGTTATGAAAACATAAATAACACAATAATAAGACTCCAGAAATTGACCTATAAAAACACAGACTTCTGTTGACCTATCTCGATATGTTCCTGTATCATCTCATGGACATTCTATTCAAATTGATTTATTTCAAAATTATACAGAAAACTCCACCTCTAATTGTTTTGATAACTCTTTTATATTAAGCTAGATAAATTCACTAGGATGAGTTACCATATTTTTTTTTAATGAAATCACAATAATTATAATCCATAAAAGGATGTGAACATCACCATTTTTGTCAAGAAAAAAAACATAACATCACTACCAAAAATTTGGAGTAAAACAAAAAAATAAAGAACACATTATGCTTGATTCCATCACTATAGAGAAGAAACAACAAATACAAAATCATCATTTGCAAGGAAAAATGATTGCGTGTAGTTTGAAAACTTTGAAGTATTGGAAAGAACCCAAAAAACAAAAAAAAAAAGTTATGTCAAATATTGTGATAAAATAAAATATTCTCTCACAGGAGAAATATTTTAAAAAATAATAAATAAATTAATAATATTTAAACTACATTTGTTTGACAAGAAATAGTTCATTATTTTCTATAAAAATTAAGTTTTTGAAGAAATGATATTTTTTTAGGCTTTTACTATGAGTCCCCTATTTGAGGGAACTTATAGAGGCACAAGCTCATAACAATTCGATACAATAAAAATAAATCTAAGCAAGTAAAAAATAATTTTAATTTTACGTAATCTACGTATTTTCAGTAATATCATGAAAGAGTCTCAATGAGTCCACTTAAAAGAGGACTCATATTAAAATTTTTCTATTTTTTGGTATTTTAGGCTCAAATGTTTAAAAAAAGTAATAAAAATATAATTCTACTTTTTAGATTGAAATTTTTTTTTAAAAAAATAAGTTAAGAATAATTATTATTATCTCGTTGATTTTAAATTATAGTTCTGTTAAATTTATATTTTTGTTGGCAACAAACAATGACAAAATTAGGATAATATTTTTTCAAAAAAATAAATTCCAGCAAACAAACGGAGTCTTATCAAAATTAACAAGACACTATTACGATACGACTAACATAAACTAAGAGCGTAAAATATAGGGTAGTTAAAGAATATGGGTGTGGTGAGATGGGGATTTGTTGTTTCTTCTTACACCACACTTTAAGCATAATCTCCCCTACAAACAGTGTGTAGGTCCATCAAAGCAGTAGCTATTGTTCTTGTTCATTAGTCATTTTCCATGTCCTTCCAAACAATGTTTTTTTTCCTCACAAAATAAAAAAAAATCGTGATGAACTAGTATGTTAGCGTCTGTATGCTTCTTTTAGCGTTGTTAAATAGCCAAATATTGCACCCTACATCCTCAATACACTGATTAACCCTCTTTACCGTTGAACTCATAGACGAAAGATCACTTTCAAAACAATGTTAACAATGTGAGTCACACCATAACTTTGTCTAAATTGGGTAACCTTCTTCCTCTTTATTCATTTTGGATGATTGGAACAAATGGGAAATACCCACTTGGTGAAAAAAATCTCACTTTTCATGCTTCTTTCAACACTATCTTCTTATTATTTTATCCTTGTCCTTCTTTGTACTTAAAAAAATCTGTGGGAATTTTTTATTATAATTCATAGAGAAAAATTCACTAGTTTCTGAATACAAATGGCTTCAAGTGTATGGAGAAATATGTTGGAAATTTATTAGATTTTGTTAAAAAATTTAATAAACTGTATAATTTTTTGTAAGCAAAAATTTGTCAGTAAAGTATGATCAAAAGTGAATGTACGCAGTAGCTAATGTAAACTATTGTTGTCGGAATTCAACAACAATTTAAAAAAAATAATTGTGTTATAAATATAATATTTCATATAAAATATCATGACATGATCACGATTCCACGAATACGAATTAAAATCACTAAAACATAAAAATAAACATAAAATAAGATCTACCAAATTAGTAGAATTGTAGCAAAATCAAACTAAAGCAAGAACTTCCCCACACAATCTGATTTTGTTTCCTTTTTTCCTTAAACACAAACCACAAATTTAGAAACTAAAATTGCTAGTTCTTGTCTTCTTGAACCAAATTAAGGACCTAAATTTGATTACCATCAACATCAACTACTAACCTCTCATTAATAAATTGATTTGAAATCTGAAATTGAAATAAACTGAAAAGAAATTGCTCCTGAATTTCAATGAGTCCTCTTTTAAGGTATCCCAATGAGATTGTAAACTAAAACTGTCAAATACAGTAAAAATAAATATAAATATTTGATTTTATAAAATAAATTAAAGATACAGATTTATTTGCACTGTATTCGACAATCTCGTTCCGCTGTCTCATTAAATCCTATCCCGGAATTGCTGTTTTTCTTTTTCTAGTTACCACTCAATTTGCCTAAAGACTTTTTAGCTGAAAACATGCAAACCCTAGCTATCTCTTACAGAACTAACTATGGTTAGTTTTCGGTTAGAAAAATACAACCATGGTTAACACACTCCTATATTATCGTGATATTTTGCAATATATCGTTATGGAGAAACTAACAAAATACTAATCAGAAATTATTAATCAGCTTAACATTAAACAACAGATGTCAGCAGTGTATTAAAATAATAAGATAATTAATGGGAGAATAAATAAATAAATATTTTATTAAAAATAATAAAAATTAGGACAGGTTCCTTAAAGATCTTTGTTGTTTTGCTGGCTTCTGAAGATACACAGGTTTCTTCAGATCCGAAGAAAAAGGTGAGAAATCCCAATATTGTTGTAAAAATTATTTAACTGAATGTCAAAATTTAAGCTAAAAATTAGTTTTTAAATGTAAAATAAAGGAAAAAAAAGAACAATTTTTAATTAAAATCATACAGACAATAGAGTTATATCTGCACTATAATTAGTGCCATGACCAACACAACCATGGCTTCAACTTGATATTTATAAATAATCTCTCTCCTAATCTTTTTTTTTGTTTTGTTTTTATTGTCTGCATATTTGGATTTGGAGTGTTTAAAGCGGAAGTCTTTTGCCTCTTCTTCTTTCAAGAGAGTAGTTTATGTAACTGTGTGTGTGCTTAGTTTTTGGAGTCTTGCATGATCCAAAAAAAAAAAGTTATGGCTTTTTATTTGTTTCTTTGTGTGCCATCGATTTTTTGATTGAATGTTTCAAGTTTTACCCCTTACTTGGAGATTCTCTACTACCCTTTTCAAGACATGAAAATCGCTGCTTTTGTTGTTTTTAGAGAGATGGTATCATGTTTTGGCTCTTGAATTTGCAGTAAAAGCTTCAAACAGAGTTTAGAGATTTCTGTTAGCAAAAAAGATTGGATCTTTATTTAGTAATAGTTGTGATTTAGTTTGAAGTTTCTTCCTTGAATCTTTCTTTTCTCAGCTTTGCGAGAGAAATTGGTGAGGTTCTGTTGCTTTAGAGAAGTGGATTGAGATAAATAGAGCAGTGTGGAGTTCTGCAATGGTAGTTATGGCTTGAAGTTCAAGTTTTGTTCTGTTTTTGCAGTGTTTATTAGCTTCTCTTTCAATTCGTTGTATGCATACATTCAATTTCCTTCACAGCAGAATCCTCCATCATTTTCAAGGTAAATTGTGTGTTTTCTTTTGTCTGAAATTGCTGAAATTTAATTTCAGTTTCCATGAATAAGTGATAGTGATTGTGTTTTGTGCATGTGTATGTGTTTTTTATGATAATTAACAGGTTGTGTAAATGATTACTTTTATGGAATCTAAGGACAAGTTAAAGGAGGTTGAGAGATGCTTGGACTCTCAGCTATGGCACGCCTGTGCTGGCAGTATGGTTCAAATGCCAGCTGTGAATTCTACAGTATATTACTTTCCTCAAGGCCATGCCGAGCATTGTTCTGGTCCTGTGGATTTCAGGAATTTTCCGAGAGCCCCTCCTTATATGCTTTGTAGAGTCTCAGCTGTCAAGTTTATGGCTGATCCTGAAACTGATGAGGTATATTCGAAGCTTAGATTGATTCCAATTAGAGGTAACGAGGCAGAGTTCGTTGGTGAAGATGGTGGTTTGAATGGAGGTGAAGTGCTGGAGGATAAGCCTACTTCTTTTGCTAAAACATTGACTCAATCTGATGCAAATAACGGCGGAGGTTTCTCTGTTCCGCGGTACTGCGCTGAGACGATTTTTCCTAAGCTGGACTACTCGGCCGATCCGCCTGTTCAGACCATTCTTGCTAAGGATGTTCATGGGGAGATTTGGAAGTTTAGGCATATTTACAGGGGAACTCCAAGGAGGCATCTTTTGACCACTGGATGGAGTACTTTTGTGAATCACAAGAAGCTTGTTGCTGGTGATTCTATTGTGTTTTTACGGGCAGAAAATGGGGATCTATGCGTGGGAATTCGGAGGGCAAAGCGAGGACTCGGTGGTGGACCTGAGCCTTCTTGGAATCCTGCCGGTGGGAATTGTGTTCTTCCTTATGGTGGTTTCACTGCATTTTTGAGGGACGAAGAGGGGAAATTGATGAGGAATGGAAGAAGCAATGGTTCTAGCTCGAACGGATGTTTGATGGGAAAAGGGAAAGTCAGAGCCGAATCAGTTGTTGAAGCAGCTAATCTTGCTGCAAATGGTCAGCCTTTTGAGGTGGTTTTTTACCCACGAGCAAGCACTCCTGAGTTCTTTGTGAAGCCCTCTTTAGTGAGAGCGGCATTACAGAACAACTGGTGTGCGGGGATGAGATTCAAGATGGCTTTTGAAACTGAAGACTCTTCCCGCATTAGTTGGTTCATGGGGACTATTTCTGCTGTTCAGGTTGCAGATCCTCTTCGTTGGCCGAATTCACCTTGGAGGCTTCTGCAGGTACTTTTGCCTTTTAGTTAAAACTCACTTCATTCTGTAATTTTAATGAACTTAATGGTCTGTCCAATTTATCCGCAATTTTGGCTGATTTCATCGAATGTTTGGTCGCATTTGTTTGTCAGAATTAAGATCTTATATTAATGCTCTTAGCAATTTTCCTCTCAAACCATTTTGTCTGTTAAAGGCTTCAGATTTTTCTGTTATTAATGTTTGAATGCATTGGCTCACATTTCAAAAGGTAATAAAAATATGTTTGAATGTGAAATGCAGCCTATTGCAATGTTTGTGTTCAAAGAAATAGTCCAAGATATTTGAGCTTGAAATGATGTTCTTGAAGCCAACTGTTCGTTCTTCTTCATTTTTCAGTGGGTCGGTTTAGTCTCCTGTTAGGCTCTTAAATCATTCCATTCAATGATATGTGCAATGAGTGTGAGTATAGTAATATTCTATCATATATGGATGGGTTTGTGTAATATTTATTCTACTAGAAAGTAACTTGAGTCTGGTTCTTTTGATGATGCCGATTGATGAAGCAAGTCATAAAATTCTACCAGTTTTCCTTTCTGCAATGCCAACCATTTCTTATTTTTTGGATACGTCTTCTGCAGGTTACATGGGACGAGCCAGATTTGCTGCAGGATGTGAAACGGGTTAGTCCATGGCTAGTGGAATTAGTTTCAACAGTTCCAGCCATTCATTTGCCCCCGTTCTCACCACCAAGGAAGAAGTTGAGATTGCCTCAACAGCCCGATTTTCCCCTTGATGGTCAATTTCCAATGCCGAATTTTCCCGGCAACCTCCTTGGGCCCAGCAACCCCTTTGGTTGTCTACTCGGCACCATTCCTGCTGGCATGCAGGGAGCCAGGCAAGCTCATTATGGTCTACCGTTACAAGATATCCACCTCAATAAAATGCAGACAGGTCTACTTCCGGCTGGTTTCCCACCGCTGCTTGATCGTGCTGCTACACGTGCTAGATCCTCAAATGGCACAGTCACTCAAAAGCCTAGCATGAGTGAAAATGTTTCTTGTGTGCTTACTATGGCACATTCCTCCCAGGCTTCAAAGAAAAGTGATGATGCAAAGACTCCCAAGCTTGTACTTTTTGGTCAAACAATACTAACAGAACAGCAAATTTCTCTTAGCTGCTCTGGTGACGCGGTTTCACCAGTTCTTACAGGGAACAGTTCATCTGAAGGGAATTTGGATAAGACGGCAAACTTTTCTGATGGCTCTGGATCAGGTGTCCATCAGCAGGGATTACCAGAGCATACGCCCTGTGATGGTTTTCAATGGTATAAAGACAGCCGCCAAGATACCGAACCATCCCTGGAGATTGGTCATTGCAAAATCTTCATGGAATCAGAAGATGTAGGTCGAACACTCGACCTTTCATTGCTCGGATCGTACAATGAATTCTACAGAAAACTAGCAGAAATGTTCTCGATGGAAAATTCCGATACATTGAATAATGTGCTTTACCGGGACAATACAGGTGCTGTCAAACACATCGGAGACGAACCATTCAGGTATGCTCCTCTTGCGTTTTGCCTGTTCAACTGCTCAGCCTGCGAGAATTTCGTCGTCGTTAATCAGTTTCTCATTTTTCCTTGCAGCAAGTTCATTAAAACAGCAAGGAGATTGACAATTCTAACTGATTCGAGCAGTGACAACGTAGGAAGGTAATTACATGTGCAAATTGTACAGCCGGTTTTTCAAGATCCTTCTTCTTTGCTGACCTTATACCGTTCTTCGAATATCGGAATCTGCTACTTTGATTCAGTTTTCAAACTCGCTAAGGTTGCATTCTTGCTTCTCTAAATGAGTATTAGGATTCCAGACTTTCTATCAGTTTTCTTTTTTCTGTTCATTTAGTTATAATATTTCAGGTTTCATTTTTAGCAGGAAGTCCTACAGATACAAGCCTTTTGTAGGACATGTTCTTTGTAATTAGCTTCTGCTTTTCGATTTCAGCAAATGCATAGGAAGTTCTGTCATGGTACAAATGCAAATGCAATAATATTCAAACTCAATTTTGAGCTTTCTTGTTCTTGGCTCTTCTATTATGCTTTTGTACTTTGATGAATGGGTTCGAGTAGAGATAGTGAATCATCTATTCTTTCATATCGATTTTGAGTAAAAGTAGTTGGTCATAAGCCATCTCCTACGCGGGTCGAACAGAAAAAATGGGTTCAACCCGTGTTAGAGAGTCGAACGCTAACCTGATTAGGGTTCAACCTCATTAGTGGTTTTTCAATTGAATGGTCCTAGTCATTGATTTAAAAGAATCAACGTCCAAGTTCATCTCAATAGTAATATTATCGTTGGTCTCTGAATAGGTTTTAGTAGAACGCTGACGTGAATTATTTTTCTAAATTTGTTCATGGGTTTGAATCAAATTTTGCGAGGAATTATTTCTTGATAAAAAGTTGACGTGACGCAAAACAGATTCGCAAAACAATTTCTAAATTAAAGATAATCTAAGACATGAAATTCAAAAGTGTAAAACAATCCAGTAATGCAAAGAGGAATTTATGATGAAGAAGAAAACATATATATTAAAATAGACCTATGGTTGTTATCCTTGACTAGAAAACAAATATTTGGTTGGAAATTTGGAATCATCTTCAAATGTCATCACTACAAATATGAAGAAAAAAACAAATAAAAGACAAATATTTTTCTCAAAAAAGAAGAATAAATTCTTGATGAAGACTATATGATTATGATGTTAGAAAGGATATCTTTAATTAATAAAAGAAAACAAAGCTTGTTACGTGCATGACTTTATAAAATAGGTGGTTAAAGGTCTTTTCAAAGCATGCAACAACAAAAACATTAGCCCATTAGTTGACTATAACATAAGTACTCAATCTTTTTGTTTCACACCAAAAAATGATCGTGAATTTTAATACGAGTTTCTTTAAGTTACGGTTTATTGTTTTATTGAGTTCTCTCTTTAAAGAGATTCGTCGTAAATTTTACGAAAGGGGTCGAGTTAGTCCACAAACCAAAGGCAGAAAGTCTCAAAGAAATCTGGAGAAACAGCAGGTCAAAGTCCGTCCGTTAGCCTATCTCCCTCGCAACTTGAGTGTGCTGATTAACCACCTTTACTGCTGAACCTACGAACGGAAATTCTTGCCACATTTTTATTAAAGTTTTAGAAGTACAAACAAAACCTAAAACAAGAAGTTGGGTTGAGTTTGAAGCTAACTATGTTTCTCTCTGTTTTCCATTTACATGATGATGTCCCAACTCATCAATGCTAGTTTCTTTCCTATGTTTGTAAGAAAACAAAATGTCAGCATTATGTTTCAAATTTTATTTTTTCTTTCTTTGTCATTTGTTTCCATCATTCTCAAGTTACGTGTGAAACCACTTAAAGTCTACTTCTAGCACGATATTTGTGAGTTTATATTTATGATATGATACGAATGACG
>CANYCX010229792.1:0-17889 GCA_948193385.1 Breynia disticha f. nivosa | reverse complement strand
CTTGGTCAATTTTTATTGCGTGTTAAACCTTTACGCAGGTTATAACATAATTAATTATTAATAATGCACCACAAACTAAACATTATGGTCATAGTGTCTTCAGCTAATTGTCGTTTTACTACTAATTCTTAAATAATTACTTATAATAAATTTTAATTTAGAATAAACTTCGTCGTTAAAAGTAATTTTTTTTCTTGAGATATTGAGATGTAATATTACATTAAAATGTGGGATTGATTTTAAATATATCATTTTTTTGTTAATTTATAAATTAGTCATAGTTTAATTTTTATTTTTTTTTAAATTATAAATATATCTCATTTTTAGTGTATATAAAGTTGATATTCAATTTAAAGTATAAAAAATTTATAAAAAAAATAATCTTTATAAAATTTATAAAATATTAAAATTCAATATATATCAAGTTAGAAATTTATAATAAGTTTAAATTTATAAAAAAAAATAGATATAAATTTATATATAAAAATATTTTAATTCAAATATAATTTACATTAAGTTAAACTCTTTAAAAAGGCATATTAAAATCCTCAAAATATTCTGTAGAAAATATAATAAAAATAAATAATTTACAAAAAAATTTAAAATAGACGTATTATTATAAATAAGAAAACTTTACTAGGACCCCAAATCAATTGATCTATGCGCTCGATAGAAAACCGTACACTATAATTAATCCTAAAATGTGCACAATCAAAAATTGTTGATGGCTTAGCCGCTTCAAACCCAAAACTAACAGGTTTGACCATCATAGTTTCGAGCGTCGTCGTCTGGAAATCACTATATATTTAATTGAATCTCTCAGGTACTAACTTTCCGGTTACAGTTGGTTACTTTACGCTTCTTTTACACAGAAGGAAAATCTCTTGTTTTCATCAAGATCCGATTTTTTGTAAGCTCTTTGCAACTTCAAAGAGACAAAGGAGTAATGGCCAAGGGCTCTTTCAAGTTGGAACAAACTCTCGGTTATTTCTCTCTCTCTCTCTCTCGATTACCTTACTGCTTGTAATTGATGATAAGAGATTGTTTTCTTTTTAAAATTTGAGCCTTTTGTGTTAAATTTTGTATTCTTTGATGTGGCTTAGAGTTGTTTTGTGATTTAACGAGGAGGGTTTGTTTGATCAAGAATTTTAATTGGTGTTTAGTTGATAAAGTTTGTGACTTTGTGTGATTGAAGGTGAAAGGTAGAGCTTTTTCTGTATGCAATTACATGATCTGTTCTGGGTTGGGTATTTGTTTTATGACTGATGTAATTGAACTTAAATTGTTTGACAAAATCATCTGTTGTACTTGTGTGTGTATACCCTCAAAAGAAAGTGAAACTATAATTAAGTTGGGACTGGAAGAGCATGATTTGTTATTTCTCCTTCACTCTGAATTTTTAAACTTAAAACATCTTCCAATGGTGAAGAAAAATATCGTTTCGAACTTCTAATGGAATGTTTTATTGAAGATAATGATCAATATAGAACATACTTCATTAGTATTATGGTTAAAAGTGGTGAATGCTGAATCACCTCTGTTGAGTTTAATGTTTAGCAATTCTAAGATATAAGAGCTTCTGCATATAGCTAGTATACGGTGAGGGGCTTTTGTTTGTTAATGGTAGTATTCAGAATAGCCAGTTTCAGTTTGTTCATGAAATAGGTTTCTGAATGAAATTTCACTTCTGATTTCTTGTTCTTCACTTCTTCTGATACGTTACGTTCGATAGTATAAGGTGAACAATAATCCGTACCAAGAATGTGCAGAACACTAAAAAGCAATGAAATAGAAAAGGTTAGGTTAAGTCTAACTTTTCCTCTGCTATTGTTCTTCTTCTCAATGATAGTTTTTGAAACCAGATTTATGATACTCCTCACTTCTCTTTAACTCCTCTATCTGGTAAATTCCAATTATTGGTTAAAATGAATTAAAGGCATTTGTTGTTGATGTGTAAAATATCATGATTTAGAGTTGCTTGTTTGCTGTGTACAGGGACGATGAAAGATGGTGGTATGCAATCAACTAAAAAGGCTAAGGAGCGGAAGAAAAACAAAAAAGTGGAAGCGAAAAGGGAAGAGAGATCAAATAGCGATGACGGTTTGGGAAAGGAGTGTAGCGACGTGAGGCGAAAATATTTGGTATTACAGGAAGAAAGGATTTCGCTGGCGAGGGAGTTGAGAGACATTGAGGGTGAAGTTAAGGGTCTGGAAGAAGAGAAGCTGGCATTGTTAGATGAGCTTGTTGTGTTAGAAGGACTTGTTAATTGCCCTTCTACCTCCACTACATGTAATTCTCTCTTCCTCTTCTCAACTTAATCTCCTTTGCACTATCAATCATACCATCTGATTCCTCTCATTTTCATTTTCTCAACAGAAGTGAACAACAATTGGCATGACTTCACTCCCCATGGGACTCATATAACAGAGACAACCTCTTCTATAATCTGTAAATATTAGACTTCTAATGTGGTTGTTGATGAGGTTTGCAAAGTGAACTTATACAAATGATCTAAATGTTTGCTTTAGTCTTCTTGCTTCATAAATAGTTGCATATTCTTCTTCATTATAGCACTTGAAATAGGTTATCTTACAATGTTGTCTGCTAAAGTTATCATTCAGTGTATGCACTTTTGAAAATTCAAATCACTGCAGTATTTTACCATGATTTGTTTTGTTATATTTGATTTGTTTTAAGCCATATTGAAGTATACTCTAGTTTATAAATTCTTTCATGAAGTGGTTTTAAACCTTAAGATGAAATTTCTTTCTTTGAAACAAAATTTCTATAGGAAGACCAGCAAACCCAATTGGACAAATGTTTTCATTAGCCCGCTATGATACGTTAATGAATTACGCTAATCTATAAAACAAACAGAGTGTCATTGTCGCCAAAATGCTGCATTTTCTTCGATAAATAGGTAGAATGAAACATTTGTTCAATCCGTAGTTCATAGAATCATTAATGGATTCAGAAATTTTTTAAGTTCTTTGAAAGAGAACGAAATTTTAACTAAAAGGTTCTTATGCATATAAAATATAGACAATCCGACATAGTAATTTTCCACCCTCTTATGTTGGCTACAAGAGGAGATATCACGACATGAGAAAAAACTATAGGAAGAGAAACAGAAAGAAGAACGATTATTCCGTCTGTTCTCCTATTACTTCTGTGCCTTTAACAGAATAATACAATCGATCATGGGGTGTGGACAAATAAATAATCAGAAGTAAAAACAAATTGCAAGTCATAGATTATGAAGAATCATCTAATATCAAGAAATGCTCAAATTAATGTCAAATGCTATAAAAGCAATTGTATTATAATGCAGTGGTTATCTAAGACGAGCATGCAGTGTAGTCATAAACGTAATCTCATCGCAGATTAACTATAATCCAAAACAAAAATGCCATTGAAGGTTAAGAAAATTGAAACTGCTGCTGCAATCAAACCCTAAAAACAGAACTCAAAAAACCAACCACATGAGATGATGCTAAAAATGGGGGAATAAGTAAGTTGCATTTACACTCATCAAATTTACTAATTAAAAACACAGTGACGTTCCCTGGAATTGAGGGAGAAGATTTGGAGTGAAGATGACACAGAAAACAAGATTGATGTGAATGACAGACTTTTCTGTGGGCGAGTTTCAGAATTGCATGCCTTGGATTACTCCACTTTTTGGGTGCACAAAACTGGTGTTATCTTTCCTTTCTCATCATTCAATTTTAGTGGTATCTGATGTTTGTGGAATATCTGGAATTATGATGACAAAAATGGTTGGATTCTGTGAAATAAGACTTGTTTTTTGTGTTTCAGATTCAAATCTGTGATGCTAAATGCTCTTGAAAAATGCAGTCTCTTAAATTTATTGGTGTTAAAAAGTTAGCATGAAAACTTATGCGATAATTTTTTGATCATCGAGCTTTTAACATACATTTTACTGATATCCGATATATTGAAATAATAACGGTCGTTAACCATTTGTTAAAATAAGCTAACGAAAAGGTTAAAATATCATTCTCTTATACTCCATTCGTTCCTAAATAAATGTTTATTTAACAATGAACACACAGATTAAGAAATGACTTTAGTAAGTAAAAAAGACTATTTTACCCTTATTTAAAATTTAGTATTCCAATACATTTGTTTTTGTAGTGTTAGAAAACATTTAATACTGAAGAGTTTTATTGGTCTTAGTTTTGGGAAAACGAAATTTATTTAGTTTTTAGAGAATGAAAGTGGATTTTAAAGAGGGGTAATTTGGAGAAAAAATGTGTCAAATTTTTAAAAATACACTTATCTTAGAACAAAATTTTAAACTTAAATAAACACTTATTTAAGAATAGAGGGAATAACAAACATATTTTATTACATTTTATTACATATTATTTTAATTATTTAATTTTAATATAATAATTTTACGTTCCGTTACACATAATAAAACCAAAGAGCATCACACTAATTATATTATGTCAAAAACAATCAAGCTAAGTCCTCATTTAACAAATGAACACCATTTTTTAAAAAAAAAATGAACACATAATTAAAAAAAAAAATCGTGAAAATAGTATTATTAGATTAGTTTAATTTTCTATTTGGAATAAATTATAGAATAAAAGCAAGCTAAAAATCTTAAACAAGAAATCAATTTTGAGTTTTATTATTAGAACACAAACCCCATCATTAATCCAGTATTAAATGAATTTGATTAAACAATATACCCCATAACTTAGTAAAAAAAACAGCTTTTTTCTGTCTCTGTAACCTTAATCTCCATTGATTTGCATGTGAATGTTAACAGATCCTAGGCAAGTTGTCCCAGGAACATGTTCCAAGGTTCCTTTCATGGTCTGTTGTGGTTGGAAACAATGAAGCTATCTGCTGCATATCGAATCCAATGTTGTCATCTGTAATAACTGAGGACTGTCCATTGGAGATTTCTCCACAGTCGTTGAATTCTAAAGGCAGTGTTGATGGAATTGCGTCCAGAAGCTTGGTGTAATCCTCAGAAGTGTTTGTGTTTGTTTGGCTTGTTGTTTCAACTTTTCCTTCCAATCCTGCATTCATTAAGTTTAATGCCAAACTTAGAATCTTTCTGAAATTCTTTATGTTACTCTCTAAACAGAAAAAAGCTAAGCATTCAATTCAGATATACCTGTAAACAAGTGTATTGATAGGTGTTTGAAAGCAATGAATGAAAACTAACAAACCTGAAGATAAAGAAAGCAAGTTGGTATTGTCCCAATCACTTCCAAATCCATCAAATTCGAACATTTTATTGTTATTCTGATCCTGCAACAGCAAACCGTTTTGGTCCCTCGAACTCTGATCACCATTAGTATTCACTCCGAACACCTTTGCATCTCTCAGAAGATCTTCTAACAACCCGTTTTTCGCCATTGAAATTCCATGATTTCCTTGTCTGTCTTTGGAGATAAAACCATTCTTCTTCTTGTTCAATCTCCTACCAATCAATTTACTTCCAATGCCGATTCCCATGTTATGGATTGGAGAAGAATTTGGTATCATTTGGCTTGAAGGGAGCTCTTGGCTAGGCTGAGTAACCGCCGCAAATAAAGAACACATCTTCTCATTTTCTTCCTGTAAGTTCTTATGAAACTCGGTACTACTAGAGCTCAGTAGTCCTGTAAATCCACCATTACTACCACCACCAATATGGGAAACATTTGATGATGTTAATGGTGATAATGGCAACGAAAACGAGGTGGGAGAAGGCATGCTAACATTAGCATTGATAGCAGGATCAGAAGAAAACCTCCTAAAACGAACAGGTGTCTGAAGAACCGGAGGGGGCCTCGGAGCGGAAAAATCAAACAGAGTTAAAGTCGAAAAGCCATTATTAGCATTAGTGGAAGGAGAAGAAAGCGGCGAAATAGGTGCAGAAGATGCAACAAGTTGGTGAGGGTGGTGGTGCGAAGGCGAAGGCAATTGTGTTTGGAAAGTAAATGAATTAGACGCAATGCTGTGAGGAGATGGCAAAGGAGATAAAGGAGGCGGAGGAGTAGGAGAGAGCTGTTGGTGGTGATGAGGATAATAAGGGTGGGAAGTAGGCGCAGTTGGAGTGGAAAGATGGGTTTGAAATGAGAACGATGAGGTTGGTGTCGTCGGAGTTGAGTGTGGAGATTGCTGGTGGTGGTGGTGATGGTGGTGTTGCGGCTGAAGATCCGGCGGGTACAATGGAATTCCTTGACGTTGGTGCCTCTTCACTCTCGTGTTCCAATAATTCTTAATCTCATTATCAGTTCTTCCCGGCAACTATCAACAAAAACATTCATCATTTCTGCAATTCTTCAAGAACATCTGTAAAACTTACATATTTCAACAAGAAATAATGAAAACAAGAAAATCGAACGTACCAAACTGGCCATGCGAGCCCATTTATTACCATATTTAGCATGCAATTCAACAATGAGACGTTCTTCATCAGGAGAGAAAGCACCTTTTTTGAGATTCGGACGCAGATGATTAGCCCACCGGAGACGACAACTCTTGCCACAACGAGCAAGGCCGGAGTTTCTCTGAACAGCATTCCAATTACCTTCACCATGTTTCTTTACATAATCCACAAGTATTGCATCTTCTTCAGCAGTCCAAGGACCCTTTTTCAAGGCACATCCGCTGTTAAAACCACCACCGCAGGACCCACCTTCGCTGCTTGCATCAACCATGTTGGTGCTCATCTCTACAATATAAGGACAAGAGATTTTCTTGGAGGGTCCTATAAGAATGTAATTTTTTAGTTTTTTTTTGTTGATATTATATTAAAATTTGCTGAAATTATGAAAAAACAAAAGTTAAAATTTGTTATCTCCTCTCTCCCTCTCCCTTGTTGGAATGTAAGAAAAAAAAGGTGGAGTTGTTAATGGTGGGGTTATGGATTCTTGCTAAGAAAGTAGAAGGCAAAATGGAGAAACAAAAGATATAGAGATTGAGGGTGTAACTTGTAATGTGAGTATAATTTCATGTCATCATGAGACCACAATGCCATGATACCCACAATTTTTTGCCACTTTTTTTCTCAAACTTGTTCAAAATGTGTAATGGGTTCTTGTTATTTTCTTGAAATTCCACCCTTTTGGTCTCTTTTGATGAGGGAGAGGGATTGAGAGAGAGAGAGAGAGGGAGAGAGAGGTGTTAAGGGTTCTTAGAGAGATGTAATGGTGAAGGAGAAGAATTGGGATGGAGAGGGTGGGAGTTAGGAAGTGTAACCCACAAAGAAAATAGGAGAAATTGGGTTTGAGAGTTTTAGAGAATATTGTGTTTCTCTCTCTCTCTTTCTCTCTTTGTCTATCTTTGGGAACTTATCAAAGAGTTTTAATGGTGGAGCCTAATAGGCGATCATGAATTCATTCATTTGTCCCTTTTTATCATTATTTTGTTTGATGTTTTGGACTCATAGAATTAAAACTATTAATTCGTGTTTAATGTGTCATAATCATATCGTGTTATTTTCTATCAAATGTCATTATTTATCGCATAAATATTACAATAACTGAATTCGCATCATTCGTATCATGTCATAAACATATATTCACAATTCTTGTTATCGTATAAAAATTAACATATCTACATAAAACCCTCTTCAAAGTTGTTTCATTTCTCTTTTAGAATTCACTCAAGTTTGAGCAAGTTTAATTTGGGTAAGATTAGTGGATACAGCCTTGTGTTTTGGTTGCTACATCATTTTCCAATAATATATCTAATTGGGAATTAGAGATGGCAACACAGAGGAAATTTCCGGGGACCCCTTTTTTTTTGTCTCCGTCTCCCATTTTTTCAATTAGGGAATTTTTGTCCCCGGTCCTATATTCGGTCAAACTAGGAATTTTCTGGTCAAAACATAGATGGAGAACAAAATCCCCGCAGATTTCGAGTTCAATTATCATCCTTGAAAATAACCAACTTCTCTTTATATGTTTCTTCTTTATTTGTGGGGAGTCCTTAGAGTGTTGTTGATATGTGCCCAATTCGTCATTTTACAAAATTAAGAACTTTTTTACTTAATTTCTTACATCTTCTTAAGAATTAAGAAATAACGTTGTTAATATTAATTAATTTACGTTTCAAATTTTAACATCAATTTATCTACATGCTAATCATTATTTTAAATAATGTGACAATACATAAGTCTTATTGATCGCACTAACTTAGATATTCCTCTTTGAAATTGGTTGATGAGGCATCCAAATACATGACACCGGTCTTTACAAAATTTTTGTCAGATTAGAACTTTTGTTATATTAGACTATTTGTTAGACTTTAGATAACTTTATAGACACTTTAGTATTATATATTTAGAGTTTTATTTTGTTTTTAACTCTCCTTAGAATGCTATAAAAACACATGTGATAAAGCTTAATAAATTAGTTTTCAGACTCAATTTTTATTTCTTGTGAGGTTTCAATCGTTTTCGATTGTGTTTATCTCGAGTACGTTTGTACTTGCGCTTCCGCGCTGCGTCATTGGTCGGAATTATTTTTTTTCAATATAATTTAGAGAGATAATAATAAATAAACGAACATTTTCCACATGCATAAATTTTTTAGCTCACAAAACAAATTCCTGAAAAATTTGCGCTTCAAATTTAGTCATTCCAAACCCAAAGAACTTCGGTTATTCTGGTCAAACAGCTTGTTCTCGCTCTATCAATAGCATCTGACAATGTGTCTTCTCTATATTTTCAGTTCAACTTACTATATAATGTTGTTGTTTGTCTGAATTAAGAACATGGCCAACTGAAAACTGTGTCCTCACCAGACCAGAATCATGTCTTTGTTCTCAAACATGTTCGGCTGCTTCGTCGAGCAGTCTCGTCACTCGTCCAAGAGGTATGTGTGTGATGGAGATGTTTGCGTTTTGCGAGATCGTCACAGAGGCAAGTTCCGCAAAAATTGTTTGAAGAGATCAAGAAAACCAACTAAGCAGCAGATTTCATCTTCGTCTGTTCATAACTAGTTTGATTTGATAAGAATTGAGAATTTCTGACTCGTAATACGATTTGAGTGTACGATATTGTAGCATGACAAGAATGATATGAAGTCAGTATTTGTAACATTTATGTCATAATAATGATATTTTATAAAAAAAAGATACGACTCGCCTAATCCAAATTGTCGCTCTTATATATGATGGGAAATGGTGGGGTAAGTTAAGAACAGTCCCCTACTAAATCGCAGATGAAATAAGTTCTAGAAAAGTCATGGAAGAAAGGTCATTGAAGTTGATCTAGAAAATCTTAACAAAGTTAATTATATTCATCCCATCTTGTATTTAAAATTCGTATTATCATGTCAAATATTGTCGTACCTAATATAAACAATACAAGTGTATACATGCATTTTCGCGCTTCGTGCAATCTCTGTTTTCTATTTTAAGACGTCTTTTACCATTATATCTAGGGTTGATAATTCGGATTAAGCGAAATGTTCATGGATTCCGAAAAGACTTTTCTAACTTCAGACATTAAAAGAAGTATGAATGGATGTAATATGGGAAAAGCAGGATGGAATTTATGAATGCATTCACATGTAAGGAACTAGAAAACTAGAATCTCTAAAACTAATTTCCGACATCCTGTATGTAATGTACAATAATGCATTCACTGGAAGTTAAGTGTGATTCCTGATTCAACCCATCTCTGCTTAATTCTTATAGATCATAGTCCTACAAAACAATCACCTTCAGGCCGAATTCTTCTGATAAATCAACTCTGATCATGTTAACTTGGCACTGAATCCGTTGCGCCATGAAGAACTATTACCCGCAACTCCAGCCGCGCGCATCGAACTCTACTAAGACGGCAAAACCTCTGTTGCAGAGACAGCACAGGAAGGACTAAATCCAGTAACTCCATCTTATGGACAAATGAAATCAGCAGTAAACATACTGGACAAATCGCCTTCATGTCGTATAAAAACCTGCAAGTCAGAAATGACGAACTTCAAGAGTTGGGCATAAGAAAGAGAATTTATGTGCCCTTGATGCCAAAGCAAATTCAAATCTCTGCTCTTCTTCATATACATACCTGATTCCCCGTAAAAATATATACAGTCAGAGTTGAAGTGCTAGGTCTGGCTGCTGCGAGTCAACCACAACACCTGAAGACTGTTTAGCAGGAGAACTTGGAGACTGAAAGCTGATGTTCAAGTCAGGAGGAAGTGTTTCCTGCTTTGGCTTTGGCTGAGAATGCGGAACCATTGCTTGCCAAGGGGATTGCATCTGTAACCTAGACAAGTCAGCTGCTACAAACTGAGGAAAAACCACTTGTGGCCTGTTTTGAAACTGGCCATCATTTCCTGTATTTACAGGCCGCATAAATGCTTGAAAAGGAAAGCTGTTTTTGTCAGGATGAAATGGCAACCCTGGAGGAACTTGGAATTGTCCTTGAACTCGAGGAAACTGTGGAGGCATTTGCCGAGTTGGGTTGTACAATGATTCTGCAGAAATTTGATTTTTGTGAGCAGTAGAATTTTCTGTTGGTAGTCTAAATTCCCCCGCACCTATAGACATCCATGCTCGAGCAGCAGCTGCCGCCGCATTGCTAGATTCTTTAGCTGCAGATGGCACTGATGGAATAACTTGTGCTGCATCACCTGGCGGTTGATTCGAGGATTTCTGCTGCTTTTGAGCCTTTTCACCTGATATTCTCATTGCCTCAACTGGATCCATAAGACTCTGATCTTGCCGTTGTGAAAAGTGTGGTACGGCTCTGGCCATTTGATTGGGAACAGTGTCAGAAGATGATGAACTAACCATTCTACTATTTATGGAACTATTAACCACTTTTCCATTTGGCAACCCTCTGGCACAAACTCCATTGTTTTCCATCTGCTTAGAAGGTGCAGACTTTACATTACCAACTGTGCTTGATATTTCCCTTGGCTTGGTAGCTGACATTTCTGAATTATTCAGAAGCTTTTTATCAACAACAGCTTCTGCATCATGCTGATAACCAGATGGGGGCAAGTTCAGTTCAACTCTCGTGACAGGGTTAGTTTGAATCTCTAGAAAATTTCTGGGAGGCAAAGATTGCTGCTGATAAAATCGAACTGCATGTGAATCAGGTTTTGTCAAAGCAGGTGATGACAAAGGGGGTTTTCCTTCTAATGCAGGACCAATAGAATGACGAAACAAGGGTTCCTTTCCATTCGAAGTAGAAACATCAACAGGATACTCCTTAGCAGGAGCTGAGCATGGATGAAACAAGAATTCCTTTCGATCTGAAGAAGAAACTTTAAAAGAATGCTCCTTAGCAGGAACCGAGGAAGGACGAAGCGAGGATTCTTTTCCATCAGAAGTGGATACTTTAACAGAACGCTCCTTAGCAGAAACCGAGGAAGAACGAAACAACGATTCCTTTCCATCTGAAGAGGAAATTTTGACAGGATGCTCCTTGGCAGAAACCGAGGGGGGAAACAAGGATTCCTTTCCATCTGAAGCAGACACCTTACCAGGATGCTCCTTAGCAGGAACCAAGGAAGAACGAAACAAGGATTCCTTTCCATCTGAAGAGGAAACTTTAACCGGGTGCTCCTTTGCAGGAATTGAGGCTCCAGAAGTTGCATTACTCTTTCGAGCATCAACTGTATTTTGTGACTTCGGAAACAAAATTGGTTCTTTTGTGAATCTAGTCTCAAGCATTAAGACAGGAGTTGGAAGCGGTTCATATTCTCCAACCCATCCTCGACCAAACTTACAGTCAGGAGGTACTGCTTTCTCAATTCTTTGAGAAGCAACTTTCCATGCAACAGGTCCGAGAGCTGCTGCAAAACGTGCAAGGCTTCTTGCATAGGAATATTGTGCATCAAGTCCGACCTGAACCAAGCAAATGAAAAATGACATACAAACAAAGACAACCACGCAAAAAGAGTATTTCAAAGGGGGGAAACTGTGCTCAGTTCATTCATTTCATACCGGGACTAGCTGCTTGATTTCACCCTCAAAAGTTGTAAATACGGACTCTGATCTAATCATGGGTTGGCTGGGCATGTTATAAGTTGCACGCCTATTTTCGTCAAGCACAGACAGTTTCCTGCCTAATTTGGAAAGCACGCCCTTCCCTATTAAGAGTAAAGCCAGAAAAACAGTTCAACAGAAAACATAATGGTAAGGACTAAGAAATAAGAAATACTTCGCCTAAACCGTGCATGATGATAGTAAATACAATTTTTACGCCCACACAACATCATCAGGTATAATTTTCATGTAAATCTGATGAAATGTCTCACATTCCAATCAAAGCAATAACGATGAAATACCTAACATAATCATTCAAAAGGCGAAAAAGATTTGTTCAATGTTTATACCTGATGAAAGCTCTTCTGCTTTTTCTTGATTATTATCTCCTAGAGAAAACGCATCTGGGTGGCCATCTGTATTACTAGGTTTCTCACTGCCACCTGCCTGGGTTGCAACAGAACCATTATGGACTTCTGCTGTAGCTAGTGTGGCACCTGAGGAGAAATCAGAGCCAATAGGTTCTTGTAGTGGACGGCCCAACGGCTTCTTCACTAATTTCTTAGGCAAAAAATTTGGTTTAGGTTTCTGTTCCAATTTGATTTCTTTCTGAGGTCGATCAAAAGAGTCTTTCTGTGTTCTTTCAAAAGCAATTCTTAACTTCTCAAACTTCTTTTTCGCCAGCTCTTGAATAGCACGTGCCTTTGCAAAGTTGGAAAGAAAGATCAGTTAAACCAACAAGATGGATAAATTAAATTTGGCCAAGAATACCATACCTGTCTATGGTATACCGTCTCAGGTGAATTATATTGCATTGCGTTGGAGCAAATCAAAAATATATCACTCTGCATTCAAAGAAAATCAGTTTGACAAGGAAATACAAGACGAGCATATCTTCGGTGAAAAGTGCTCAGAAACTATAATTAGCCAACAGAGATATTAAAATAAAAGAAGTGTAAACCATGGACGACCGCAAGCATGTCAAAGAAGAAGAGCATCACAACACCGTAAACCACTCGACTATTTGAGCAATCGTAAGTCATGGAAATTTCTTTACTGACAAATACACCAGTGCTTAGATGCAATACCAATTTCTTCTTCATCATCGGTCAAACATTTTCAGTTACAAAAAAGAAATGCAGAAGTTGCTAACACTGCTAGAGCTAATCATCACAAGTATATGTGATTATCTACCAGTCTGTGATTAATACCACCATATCCATACCTAAAGCTGTAATTTCAATCTTTTGCCAACAGAAATACTTTTCAATATTTATGCTTATTCGAAATCACTATCGCCAGACTGTAAATAATTCATTCTCACTCTACAACATTCTGAAGGCACCTGTCTTGGCCACAATAACAGGGTATAAAGTCATGCACAAAATTGATGAATGACCAAACTGCTAGTAAAGGCCAATTTTCAGTTCTTCCATCCAAATGCCTGCATCGTGGATTGAATTCACATTCCAAAACAAAGGACAGTGAAACATTTCAAAAATTGCAATCCCGTACTTCTTGGATCAATTTGTTCCAGAAGATTCAAATCCAATCGCTCCCTATCCGCCTTCACCATTCCCCTCAATAGTAAATACTGATTCTTCGTATATAGCATAAGCAAGAGAGGACGAACCATAAACACCACACACTAAACACATAGTAAAGCTCAAAAGGATCCAAACCAAAAGCACCATATCACCAGTGGCAATAGAGAAAGCAGTAGAAAGATAAAAATGAGACAAAATGAAGAGGTAAGGAGAAGAAACCAACCTCAAATTGTTCTAATGTTGAGTATGATCCGTTTCCCAGCTTCTTCCTCACGGTGGCGAAATCCATCGGATGATCAATCACATCCAAATAATCAGGGAGCTGAAAAAATGAAAAAATCACAAACAAGATCAGATCGTCATATCAAACAATGCCTTCGAGTACTACACTAATCATTGAAGAGATCCATTTCACCCACCTCTTCAAGATCAACCGGCTCAGCATAAACCCCATAAGTGTCCTTCCTACCACAATCAAAAACCCGAATCAAAATTACCAGCAAACCGAATTTGAGAAAACAAAAGAAGTCTTCAAACAGAATGAATTGAAATCAGTAACAGACTTTTGAAGCTTGTCAAGAACAATCTCCAGCTTCTTCTTATCAGGCAAAGGAAACCCATTTGGATATTGCGGATTTCGAACAGGAGTCCCTAAGCAAATAACAAGACAGAATCTTCAAACTCCAAAACACTAATTTCCCCTCACAAACAACAAAAAAATGACAAACCTGGTGCAGAATCCTGTTCTTGCCCCTTATCATTATTACACTCATTCTTCCTTTCTTTTTCCTGCACCAATAAGAATAGAAATGCAAAAGCTTTAAACTCCAATAAATACAGAACAAAACAAACTCGACACAAAGACAGGGACACACACCAACACTTCACAACAACATAGGTAAGAAAGAGAATAAATATGTCTGAAAGATGTGAGATATTGTCATTGAAAGCGCAATGCGTCCGTGTGGTTAGTGAGAGAAAACTAGTCACAACAAAAATATGTCGAGAGAGAGAGAGAAAATAAATAAAATGTGGGAATATATATAGACAGATAGATGGGTTTGATAATGTTGTGATCAGATTCTGTTATCACAGTTGACTTCGACCGTTATTATCTTCCGACACAAACACTAAACCCTCGAACTATCATGCCCTAACCAACCAATCAGATCCCTCCTTTTTATCAGCCCCTAAATTTTAGCCTTTTTTATCTCACATCCTCAGAACTAATTTTCCTCACGATAATATACCTCTCGATCATTATTCCCATCCTCACTCTCTTCCTCCTCTTCTTCTTCATCTGCCGCGTCATCACTATCGTCCCCTACTCTCCTCTTCTTCGAAACCTTCCTCTCACTCTCCTCCTCCGAACTCGACGCGCCCGAATGCACCCCACGCGCCGACTGATTCTGAATCTTCAGCACCAATTTCATCTTCTTCTCTTTCCTGATTCGCTCCTCTTCTTCTTCGTCCTCGTCGGCGGAGTCCTCGAAGTCCTCATAGTCATCGTAGTCGATGAAGTGCTCGTACCGGACATTCCGGCGGCGGAGACTGCGGCGGCGAGCCGGCTCAGGCGAGGAGCGTGGTTTACGCGCGAGATCTGATTTTGGAGGGCGTCCTTTCTTCTTTCGTTTCACGATCTGTACCATCTTTTTGTGTTGGTGTTTTAGTTGCTCTCTCTCTCTTTCTCTCTCTCTAATAATCACTCACTCTCTCTCTCTCTCTCTCTCTCTCTGGAATTTTTTCAACTCTGTTTTGTTTTTTCGGCTTCGTTGATTGTGGACTTTGGCTTTTTCAGGTTTGGTTCGGACCCTTAGGTTCGGGACCGAATGCTTTTCTAATAAATGATTGATTTTTTTCTGTGCCAATTAATTCGAGCTTTTAAAAACGGCGTGGAGCGAGTGAGAGTGAGAAGGGGGAGTCGTCTTATGCCTGCCCGTTGCCCGGATCTGTCTGCCCGTTTATCCGCGTCATCTGAGCTCTTACAGCGAGGGGGTTTTGTCTGAAGCGTCTGTTTCACGCGCAAAGTGGGGCCCGCCAGTAGAATTATTACACTGCATCTCTAGTGGTTAAAACCACGTACACTCGTAAACCTAGTATTTCACAAACTTTTTATTTATAAATCTCAACTCTTTAAAATCTGTCTAATGTTATAAACTCCACAATTCACTTTATATTTAATTACCTGAGACCCATAATTATTATATTTTTTATCTAACACATGTAGTAATATAAAATAAATTTTACATAATACTAAAAATAAAAATAATAGATAATATAAATTTTATAAAATAAATTTTATATATTTCTAAAATGATAAATAATATAAATATTTTATTTAAAATATAAAATTAAATAAAAAATTCGTAAAAAATATAAATATGATAAATGTGGTAAAAAAATAGATTGAATTAATTTAAAAATTCTCAAAATTATTATTATTTAAATTTTAAAAAATGTATATTAGAATTTAATTTTATAATTTTGAGAGAAAATTAAATTTTAAAAAATATATAAAAATATATAAAAATATATATATACATCATATATGTTATATAAAATATTATTATAAAATATAATATATATAAATTAATTTTAAAAAATTAAACTTTTTAAGTGGGGTCCACTAAAAATTCCCAATTAGGAAGAGGCTTATGTGGACCTGCATCATGGGGTCATGAACCACTATTAGAAACGCCCTCAGTATATATGTTCATTGAGTAATAAATTTATGACTTGAGTTATTTATTTTCAATTGTATAAATATTTATTTTAAAAAAATATTACTATAATTAAAAACACCAATTTTTGTTTTAATTGAATATATAAATTATGATGATTATTTTTTTAAGCTGTTCATGAGGTAATTTTGTTTTTGACCATAGTGTCCGCGACAAAATAGCTACCTTCACGGCACATAACAAGGTTTAATCGGTCATTTCACACTTCCTTACCAGCTCTGGCCTCTCTCGTACACTTAATCACAGCCGTCCGCTACCACACAATCGTGGAGCGGATGTATGATTGATAGATCGGACGGTTACGATGGGGAGAGGAGATGAAAGCGGGTCCCGCCGTGATGAAAATGGTGGTTGACTGAGGAGTGGGGACCATCATACTGATTGACGGAACAGACAACATTTTGCAGCGAAATTGAAATTGGTAATAAAGGGAACAACTTTTGTTCGAAGATTTTTTAAAACAAAAAAATAAAAAAAAGATTGAATTAATTTACAAATCAAAAGTATGGAGTCTCGAAGAGATACCGTTATAGAGTCAGTAATAGAATTTTACATTCTCAGTATGTTTATTGACACTTTTTATCGCTGAACTCACAGAAAAAAAAAGTAATTTTTTTCTAAGAGTCAGTGTTGTTTGCATGGTGAGTCATCCGTTAAAAAAAAAAAAATATATATATATATATCATTTTAATAAGCTTATGGAATCCGAATATTTTTTCTAGATTTTGATTTGACTTTTACTTTTAAAAATTATCAAAAGAATTGTGTTTATAAGTAAGAGCATCTCTACTCATATACTTTTTAGAGATTTACGATCTTGCTACATTAGCATATTACTAGCTTTTTATTTATTATATTTTTTCTCTTTACTAATAATTCTTTTATTAAATTTTATTATGTAATTTATTATAATTTATTTGAAAATAAAAAGAATACAAGCTTAAAAATTATGAGAGAGGTTGTCATCAACCTATCTATGTGGAGGTTTAAATTTCCACTTTGAATGGCCTAAATTTGTCACCCAAACATATCAATTATTTTAAATTATAATTCCTCACGTAAAAAATACATTGTAATGTTTTAAAAAAAATAAATTATTTTTTATTTAAAATATTTTTACTTATGTTTTATTATGTATTATAATTAGTTCTATTAGAAATCTATTTTACGAAAATTATCGCATAAAATAGACCAAAAGAAAGAATTGAACAAAATGAAGATTAAGATAATTTATTACTTCTTTTGTTAAAAATTTTTTTATACAAATTAAGAATATATTTAATATGTCTTAATTTAATATTCAATTGACTATGTACAGTTATATCATGGATATTTATGACATGTAAATTGTCTGAAATGTTCAATTAATGCATTAGCAAGTAAATTAGTTATACACAATGACTTAAGGGTATACCAGTCAATATTTACAATGTATTTATAAAAATACTATGATATGAATATTTATGACATACTTGTTTATCATTTCTTATATTATTTTACTTAAGTGGATAAACAACTAAATAAATAAAATTTGTATTGAAATTTGTATTTGACAAAGGTGGTATTTGAAAAAAATATTAAATTTTGTATCAAAGTATAAAATAATAGCATATAATATAAAA
>CANYCX010229670.1:0-14084 GCA_948193385.1 Breynia disticha f. nivosa | reverse complement strand
ATTGTACAACCAAAAAAAGAACATATTAAAAAATTGAGAAATTCTTATTAAAAAGTAGATCTACGGTTTATGTACCCCAAAAATCAAGGGAAAAAAGCTAATAATATTAAAAATAGAAACAATCAGATTTTAAAATTTTAAAAAAATATATAAAAATAATTTCAACAACAATTTAAAAAGAAAACATAAAAGGATGCAACATGAAACAACCACAACTAGAATTTAAAAAAAACAAAAATAAAGAAGAGGATTTCTTTGATTTCTTTGGAGATTTTGAAGAAACGAGTTTACGCAATATATCTGAAGTGGTATTGCGCGAAAATTTAGGAGTTTTAGTCATGTTTTAGAAGAGAGTTTAGGAAAATGAAGAAGAGAGAATAGAAAAGATAGATGGATCGGATGAAAAACAAAGAGGAAAGAAGAGGAAAGAGAGAAGGGTAGAGTCAATGAAGGGGAAATGTCACGGAGAGAAAGTGAAAAGGAAAGAGAAACACAAAAAATAAAAAGGCATGTGTTTTTAGAAAGGAAAAGAAGGAGTGAGAGTATGATCATAAGAAAGATCTAGACACTGGTTCAACTATAAAGAGATGAGCTAGACTGATGATGGGTTGGAGTCGTAAAAATGAAAAAAAAAACATACAAAACTATAATAGAAGACTTTGGGCCGAAAATAAAACACTCTGAATGCAAATTTTAACTAAAAAATAGTATGTGGTGTAAATAACCCAACAAAAAAAAAAGCATTACCCTTTAAGTTATCACTTTATCGTTCTCAAGGCATTACAAAATCAGCATCATCAAAAACACATCTCGACAAAAGATTCCAATTGGTAGTCTCTAATAGTATAATCAAAAAGAATTTCAGTTACTTACAGTACAATGAAAAAATAATTAGATGTGTAATGAAAATATTGGGAGAAGAATGTAGACTGAAATATTATGGGCACAGTGCTACTTGTAAAAGATTTATATGAAGAAAGAGATAGTTATTAATGAGTTCTGAGTTCCAAAATTATGATTAACTAACATTGGTTCGAAAAAAACATTTGGGAACATCTGTAAACAAATTATGTACATTAAACACAAACATTTACCAAGTAAACCTTAAATATAATTAGGTAAACATTAAACACAATGCAATGAACAATTACCATGTTAGCAAAAACTCCGTTCAAATGTATTTATGAAAGATCAACCACATGATTGGTAAAAAAAATAGGCTTTTAATAAGAATTTTTAAAATTAAACTTGTAGGATAATGGAAACAATAGAAAAAAGTGCAAATCAGAAAAGCATTCACCTCTTCTCCACAGCCTCCAGTCCTCCTAGAACCCAAAATAGGTATATGTAGCCAGAATTGTAAAGTAGCTCGAAAGCATCCAAAGATTTTCTACTTTATTCAAGATGAGAATTAAGAAAATAAACTGATGGTGACAGAGAGTAGAGATAATGCAGAAAGATCTATAATGAAGATTAATTCATTTCGTTTTTATGTGATTACGGCTTGTCATTGTCAATCATATTTATCAGTGATCTCTAACTCAAAACATGAAAATTATAATTATTAGTGTATAACCATTTTAATACTTTTCCTAAATAGAAAAAACAAATTATAAGCTAAAACAAACAGATATGTTAGAAAGACAACAAACAATCAAAACACATGTAGACTCGATTTTTATGTTACTCAATGTTCTAAATTCACACCTAGATCTAAATACCTCAAACTCAAACAATCATAGGAATGCAGTGGAGTCTCAAGATAGCAAGATGTGCAACACACTATGGGGAAATCAAAATACATGTCCAATAGCATTAAATACATGTCCATGCGGGCAATCAAGTCAATCACACTAAAATAGCATTACATATACATCACAAACATGTTAAGAAGATAACAACTATTTTACCTTAAGAACCACCATTATGAATAAGATATTTAGGAAGTCAATTTCTTTTGTATCGGAGATTTCACCTAAAACACAAAGGTATTTGAAGACGCACAGAAAGAGAGACCAAATGATGAAGATTATAACTAAAACATATAAATGGTAGAAAGCCCAGAAAAAAGAAGCAACAAATACATAACGCCACCATACGTGCAAAAGACCTAGGCGAGGTTTGTTGTCGTCAACTGCCTTGCTGAGGCTGGGGATGACGGTCCAATAAAGTCATTGTCTTGTTGAGGCTATCACGCTCCCTAATCGGCTATCGCCAATTTTTTTTTCCCTTCCTTTACCTGTTTTTGATGTTATAATATGAAACTATAAAACCTTGAGAAAGAAGAGCTGAATCCGAAGAACATAGTTTAGCCTTTGTTTGTTTCATTGGAAATGGAAGGAAAAGAAAAAAATGGAAATGTAATTTTTATATTTTCATTGTTTGGACAATCATGTGAACATAAGAAAAGAGGGGAAATGAATAGAAATGAATTCAACTCATTACCTATGGAGGGTCATTTTCCTTTCCTTCCAAATTGGTAGAAAATGGAAGGAAATAAAAAATAACACACTAATTTGACAAAATTACCCTCTCTAAATTAAGTTAAGCTCATTGCTAGTGAGACTATAATGGTAAAAAAAATTATTTCTCTCTCATTCTTCCTTTCCTTTCTATTGTATTTCTAACAAGTTAAACAAACAATAAAATGGAAACTAGATTTCCATTCTATTCTTTTCTTTTCCTTTCCTTTACTTAATTTCCTTTCCTTTCCATCATCAATTAAATAAACAAACAGGGGCTTAGTCAAGTATTTTACAATAAACTTTCCTTTGCCAAAAAATTTTCATATTTCAAGATATTGTCATAGAAATGTCAATCAATTATCATACCTTTTAATAGCATAACCATTATTCACAAAAATCCAGTATTTGGGAGCTGAAGATAAACTGCTTAAATTTCAACCAAATCAGAAACCCAACGCCTAAAGAATGAAAATTGAATAATACTAAAAAAAAGGCTCTCTAATAAACTCACCTGAAATGCAATGTCCACTCCAGTTTCATCAAGCTCCAGAAAATTAACAAAACAATTAAAGGTGATATTCTGTCCAAAGTGAAATGAACAAAGTGTAGCTGACATGGTTGAAGATCATGAAGGGTATCGTGTCATGGTTAAGGGTAATGAAAATGTTTAGTGGGCAGTGGCATCTCCCATTTTAGTCCACTTCATGTTTCTAGACATTCTACTGCAAGATCGGATCCTTTTTTAACGGAAACGATGAATTAATTCATTAGATCAAATGCCAAACAGGCATGAATACAATTTGGAGGTGTGAAACCCCATACATGATGTCCTGGTCTATTTTCCACTACTCAAACAAGAGATGAGCAACGATATGCAGTACTTCACACAAATACAACTTTTAAATTGAACAAAGTTGCTAATATGGCATAACAATCACGAATCAACTATTGGATCAGGGTTGATAGTTATCAGGGTTGGTGGGAGAGAAGATGTGATTGGAAAAAAAACAGACTTATGTGGGTTGTAACTTGTAAGCTGAGACAATTATATAGACTGGTAGTTTAGTCTTAAAAATTAATAATTCTACTATATATAAGCACATGTTTGTTTGGATGATATTAGGGCATTGCAAAAGATTTTTAACCCGACAAAACCGCCCGACCCGAACCCGCCCAACCCGACTTTTAGCCTTAACCCGCCCAAATCGGGTCGGTGGTGGTTTGAGCAAAAGTGAACCCGACATTTGGTGGTCGGGTTACGGGTTCAATGTTTTATAGCCCGAACCCAACCAACCCGACCACCCAATTTTAATTATATACAACTAAAAAAAATACTTCTGTTTTGGGAATATGAAATTATGTATTTAGTTATGGATTATTGTCATTTAAGAATATGTCATTATGAGATTATTTAAAAATGAATATAGAAGTTATGACAAAAAAATATTTTACACAAAACAAAATTGGGGCGGGTTGGGGCGGATTGTGGCGGGTTGGGCGGGTTGGGTTAAACAAATTGGTCTGATTTTAAGAGAAAAAGATAAAAATAAAGTAAACCCAACCCGACCAAACCCGACCAAAACCGACCTAACCCGAACAAAATTTTAACCCGACCAACCCGTTGGCAATTTGGTCGGTTTCGGGTGTTCCATTCTTCAACCCGACTCGGTCGGGTTGGGTTGAAAAAAAAGAACAACCCGCCCAACCCGACCACTTGCAATGCCCTATTTGGTTGGTTCAATGTTGGCAAAGAACATGGGAAAGAACTCCATTTTTCTTTCTTTATTTATTAAGCTTTGCAACTCTTTATTTATTAACGATGGTGAATGAAACTCTTTTCATCTGTCAGTTAAGAGTTAAAAACTGTTTTCGCACCTATTTATTGCATATTCGATCGAATCTATTACAACTTACTAGAATGGAAAGTAGGAATTCAAGAGTTATTCTAGCAATAATGACAAATCATCTGCTTATTAATGGTGTTATCAGGTTAAAAATCTATAAGTTGATAAAGTTAGATCCATTTTAGAGTAAGAGAAGAACACAAATGCTATCATTGGTTAATGTAAGAAGCCAAAAAGAGTAATGTTGGGGTAATAAAACTATCATACATATCAGGACAACATGGAAACAAAAAGGAAGGATGGTACTTTATATTCTGCTACCATTTCATATACACATACATGTCCCTGCCTACAAAAAGAATGTAAAAAATGGCTCCTAAAATATGGGACAAAAGAAACGAAAACAGGACAACAAATTAGCAGCAGCAGCAGCAGCATGATCGCCTGTAATAAGATCGACACACTGTTCAGCAGCAATGTAATACAACACAAGTTGATTGGAAAAAGGAAGGCAATAGCTAGCTGTACAAAATTATCCTCCTCTGTTTCTCAAAGTTTCACGGCATTCTACACTATTCGATCACTTCGGTCAAGCTTCAGGGCATTCTACACGATTCGATCACTTCGGTCACAGCTTTATGTGTATCCGGGGTGATCATATTCAACGTCAGATGAAATGCCTGCAGGGAGGGGGGAAAAATCATTCATAAACTAAGCATGTGATCTCATATATTTCATTGCCAAATCCAACAGACTTTGCATTAGTAGCAGCAAGCTTATCAGAATAAAGACTGCTCTATATCATGTAGCACATTTGACTTGCATCATCACAAGCATCACATACCCCCTTTCCAGTAACATTTTGCATGTGATTTTATAATATTAAAACCAATACTCATCGAAAGAAAATGCATCACGTGTTGTCAAATTCTTTGTCGTAAAGAAACTCAAGAGGTCAATGGAGCTGGGGAATATATAAACGAAAGTATAGTGAAGTATTTGCACTTTAAATATGCAAGGTTTGAGAATAAATGCATACCACAAATCTCTCCAACACGGGGACAAGAGTTGCCATTTTCTGATCTGGGAGATGTTCGGCAATGTAGTCCCGTGTGCTCTTGCTGTCATCAGAAATCACAAAGTGTTTAAGCCTTAAGACAAAAGGTGACAGGCTTTACCGGTTTTGAAGAAAAGAGAAGAAAAAAACACCTTTCGGTTGAAAGAAATGCTAGAAGCAATGCCGCATAAGCTTCCAGGATCATCTTCTCTGCTTCTTTCTCACCTTGTAGCAGAGCTGCCTCGTCATTCTATAGTGAAAACATGTAAAATTTAAAAATTCGCGGCACTTCAATTATAAGTATATCTTCTTTCTCAAATGCAGTTTACAACCAAATGGTATAAATCCAACAACAAAGGTCAATGTCACCTACCCATGACTCAATGTCTCCTTCTGCGGATGCATCAGCTCCTTGACTGGCAAGAAAGATGGAACACAGAAGGGGAATTATATCTCTACGACTTTCCTCTTGTGAACCTTCAGAATTGGGCAATGAAACAGTTGTCACAGCAAGCCTTGACCTGCAATAATTGTTAAATTTAGCTCCTATGGAAAGTGGAGGCAGCAGGCAGTAACTTCAATGGAAAGAAGCATGACAGCTGCTTTAACTTCAACCAAAAAAGGAAAAAAAAAATTGGTGGCGTGATCTAATAGCAACAAACAAGAAGAGAAATTAACCTGTTCTGTTCATCCTTCTCCACCAAGTTTACAAGAAGACCCAGTATTGCAACAAGGAAATCTTGGTCAGCAAGACGAATATCATTCTGGCTTTCCAGCTCAACACCTGAATTACCTTCTTTCATATCACTTAAAAGAGACAATGACGTGCCAAATGAAGGAAAATGGTCAACAATCAGAGAAGATATAATCTCCAGTCCTCCACAAGAAGCAATTTGTTGACAACCAATAGGATTGTCATGGGTTAAGTTCATCAGAACCTGCCAACAAGAGATATTAAGCACTAAAAGTAAAATAATTGAGAAGGAAAATCATCCAACACATCTGAGAGATACCTTGACTGCTGTAAGAAGACAGTCTCCCAGGAGGCTGGAATATTCTTCACAAGAAGCATTCAAGCAATCATTCTTTTGCAAAGAATGATGCTTCCCTTCACTTGATTTCTGTAGGTAACTTGTATCATGATTTGATTCTTCTTGACTCATTAATGGATACTTATACTCAATTTCAGGTTGTTTAGTGATTGCACTAGCTTTTCGAGCTCGAGATGGTTTCTTTTTTTTCCCATATAATAAGTCCCACTTTGAAGGCTGTACTTCATCCTCATCAAATGCAAAAGGATCTTCACTATCCACCATTAGTTGACCTACAGGGTCTTTCGAATAACTAGATTTTCCCAGAAGTCCAAAATTGTTTCTTGAGCCATTACCAGAACTTCTTAAAGATCCATCAGTGGTACTTCTTAATGACTCGCCACCAGAACTCGATATAGAAGAATCAATCCTCAATTTCAAGGAATCCTGTGTCAAAGTAGTTGACATATCAGAAGTGGAAGCAAAATGACTAAACTGAACTGTGGACTTCTGTGATGCATCAAAGCTTTTCACGAGGGAATTACTCTCTTCACTGCGATCACTGGAAGAGCTGATGGACACGACTTCATTTTTATCTACTCAAATTTAGAAGGCAGAAGAGAAGTTATGAGAAAATGCAGTGACGGAGAAGAAAAGGCAACATACCCGGAGCTACAGTTGTTTTAAAGTGATATCAACTATTACCTTTGAAGTCTGTAATTAATGCCAGATCAAGACCACGGTCACTCCCATCAAGAAGGCTACGTTGCTTTCCACCAATGGTGTTCAAAAATGTTTGTTGAAGCAAATGTAAACCTAAAAATCAAAGCCAAGAATAAATCAGAATAATGTAAATCACTTGATCAATATCCACCAACTGCCAAAGAATTCAACATGGTGCGACCAAAAGAAAATAATACCAGAGAGAAGCTTGATGACACGTATAATAAGATTCATAAAAGAAAGTCTACATCCATTCAAAATTCCTTTCATCCCAAGCAAATAGCTCTGCATTCATAAAGGGAGAAAATATCTATCTTCAAATGGCTATCAAGTTCAGCAAATAGAAATAGGCAAAGCATGACATTAAAGTAAAAGGAAAAATCACCTCCAATTATTTACATACCTGATTATCTTCGCTCAGAAATGTGGCATTTTCCATAATTTTCAAACATTTCAAAAGCAACACCAAGCTCTCCAAATTAACACCATGTTTCTGATCCTGGGAAGGTGAATAACGTTCCAACCAACTCTGCAAATAATATCAGTCAAGCTTGTCGCCAATATGAATTACCCAGTTCAATGCCAAAAAAAGGATCATTAAAAATTACAATGCTACTCCATTATTGCAAACCATTATTTGAGTTAAATAAATTCAAATCACTCGATGTTATTCTTAAATCACACAAACTAAGAATCAAATGCATCCAAATTAGACTCCATATATAAGAAATCATAACTTAGTTAAATTTTTACAGGGAAAAGAAAGGAAGAAAGAAACAATAAATATGTTCCTTATCCTGTATAAACAGGAACCATTATTTTACATATACCTCAAGATTTTTAGATTTTAAACAACCAAAAGAAAAACAAGAGAAGACCATACAAATTCACACCTCCATAACTGAGTGACAATTCATTGCAACCTCAAAGACAGCATCAAGTCCTCCAAGCTCCCGAAACTTCTCCTTAAAGTTTCCTCCAGTCTTTCTCACTGTGCCAGCCGAATCTGAGTAAACATGAAAAACGCAGAAAATAAATTTTAAAATAACCAAAAGATCGTAAAGACATAACATAACGGACAGCAAAACATCTGCTGGTTCAGATATAAACCACAATATTTAAATCCCCTATGAAACAGAAAATTCAATTCAATTCATCTGATAAAATAAACACATTCAAATGGGTCTGCAATGTAGAAACACCTTGTAAAGATATCTTAGATAAACAAGCTTTCTCCATGGCCAGCAAAGCTATCCATTTTGGGTTTAATTCAGGCCTCTCTGCTCCACTATTGCTGACATCATGTGGCTTCATGTCCTTGCAACTGACAAGAATTTCCTGAACCTTGTCAAGAATGGCAGTTGAGTTGGAATCTGGTGCTTTACTGGTATCTTTCAATATATCAGAATCCCTCCTTAACGCCAAAAGCTTACTGCCTATATTTCGAGCTTTGTTTTCAGTAACAGCAGAGGCTACGGGTTTCAATAGCTTTATGAGAAAACGAATGGAGCTCGGTGATTCCAAAAGCTGATCATCAAGACCCTGAAACATCAAATATCAGGTTGAATTTTGAGTATATACATTAGACAAGTAGTACGCTGCATGCCTCTAAAACAATGCACGCAAGTATCCACTGAAGCACACACGAGTAAACAAAGTCACTCATCAGGCACGAATATATTATATTTCAGAAAGCAGAACTTACGTCACTAGTCAAAACATAGAACAAAGTAGCTGCGGCCAGATTGCTGGATGAGTCATCAAAGCTAAGACCCAAAATAGCATCAATAATCGTCTTCGCCATCCTGAAAATAACCCACTTCATGAATTCACATACAACGTTTCCCACTCTCAGGGTGCAAATTGAACTCGTAAATACCACAAATGCTCGTCAGGAATTCAAATTCAAGAAACCCAAAACAAAAACAAAAATTGACAAAACATCTCTAATTCAAGAAACAACAAAATTCAAAAGTACAAATTCAAGAAAAATCAAAGGAAAAACAAACCCTTGAGCCCTCAAAAGCCTTCTTTGCGAATTAGTACCGCAAATCGACAACAAAGACGCCAAACTCGCTCTTCTAATCCTCGCAGGTTGACCTCTTCTCAATCCATCCAGCGCAAAATTAACCTCATCAACATGTTCCATCATTTCTCCAAATTCTTGAGCCTCCATTAATGTCGAAGTGAAAGGCTTTACTAGCCCCAATTCATTCTTTTGCCTCTTGGGTTTTCTCAATACGACGCCGTCCGAAGGAAAGTCGGTGTCTTGGGAGGAATTGAACCCAAAAGGGTCGGGATCGAATGACGAGGACCAAAAAGCGGAGGATTCTTGCGACGAGGACGAAAATGGTAAATTGGAAAAATCCTGGGGATGAGTAGAGTTATATTCAAAAAAGGTATTGTCGTTGTCTTCTTCGGAGAGGGAGTGGGAGAAAGTAGAAGGGTGGCTTCGGTTGCGGCGCCCGTAGGTTCTGACGATCATTTTGGGAGGAAGGCGGAGGTAGAGGGAAGGTGTTGCATTAGGGGTATTTTGGGGATTGTGAAGATCTGGTTAGGAATGTTGGGGAAGGAGCCGAGGAAGAGTGTTTTCCAAAGAAAGGAAGACGAAGAAATAGAAGAAGCCGATAAACTATCCGGCTTAAAAACTTATTTAATTTAATTTCAAATTTTTTCCGACTATAGTTTCGTAAAATTAAATAAATTAAAAATATTTTAATTATAAAAAAATTGATATAAGTAGAAAAAAAGTACATAATGCTTAAAATAAACAAATTACATTAATAAAAAAACACACTCGCACAAATAATGCATATGCATTGTCAACATTAAATTAAAGCATATCTTAATTAAACATTACTTGAAAAAAAAATTGAAAGTAAAAAAAAAGTTTTTTTTGATAAGTTTATAATATTTAATTGTAGTTAATTTGGTTTTGCCTTCATTTGTTACTATTTCTTTAATTGAGGGTGAAAATTGTATACAACAAAAATATTATTATTATTATGACGATGTCGGTAATTAATCACTTCAGATTATCGGCAAAGATCATCTAAATTTATGAAAGAAATTTGAGGTCAACCCCGAAAATATATTCAAATCCTATCAAATCTGATTAAAATTCAACCATTCAACGCATGTCAAACCCCTTTTATTGGATTCGACCCGAATTAAATTAATTCTAAATTGCAAAGATCAACCATGAGACTAAAATTTGAATTACATGTAAATAAGTTTGTTTAAAGGTTGTTGATAAAGGAAGTTTGGTGGCAACTTGTTGGTCTCTTTGGAATCACAACATTGAGTTGGTTTGGCAATTGGTATATAATTTTTAGTCATGCTAGTGTTGTGTTATTCAAAGGTGCTAATATGATGAAGGCTTGGAAGTTGTATATAAAGATAACAATTTTTATTACGATAACATAATTTATTAATATATGTTTATGATAAGATGTGAATGGCAACTCAATTTTTTAATATTATATAACAAGTAATGATATTTGATAAAGAAAATTGCAATACGTTCATTTATAGGTGTTGGTGTGGGAAATTTGTAATTTTGCTAGTATTTGTAATTGTGTTCAATTATTCTCATATTAATCACTTGAAATGATGTTTTTAGATTATTTGTCATTTGGTGAGGTTGAGATATGGCATTTACCTATAAACACGTTTTTTCTCAAATAAATTAGGCGCATTTTTTAGAAAAAATCGTAATAATTAATAAGTCTAAAGCGATCAATTATTTATTAGTCAAGCATAGCACATGAATATGGTATCCAATATGAAAAAATTCATCCTTAATTTTCTAAAAATTAAGAATTCATCCTTATATTTTAAAAAAACAATATTGTTGAAACAATACAATCACAAAACTGTTAGACAAATCCTTACATATTGTTTAGTATGAAATGAATTTTGATTTTATTTTATTAACAAATAAAATCAAATGAAATGATATAAAATTTAATAAAAGAAATATTAGACAAGGTTATGTTTGGTTTATCACGAATAGTATGTTTGAAATAAATGATAATTTTTAGTTGGGTGAGGCCTCGTCAAAGTTCCACCAATTGGTATTATTCAATAAAATACAGTTAAAATAGGAAAAAAAATAAAAGATGATATTAAAAAAATTAAATAAATAAATATAATTTTAATATATAATATTTCATCGCATCCCACAATCTTAATAATTTATAAAAAAACAATATAAAATTAAAATATAAAAATTCAATAATAATAATAATAATAATAATAATAATAATAATAATAATTTATAATGTTTAGGTTTATGAAGCGAATGGCAGCTCTCTGGATCTAGGGTTTCTTCTTCTCTGACTTGTTCACAATTTTGCCAAAGAAAAATCCATGCGAAACAAACAAAACCCTTGAGCAGAAACCTCGACTGGTAAAATCGAATCACAGATCAAGACGACAACTTCTCACGATTTCTTTTGTTATTTTGGGATTTCTTTCCTTTGCTACAGATCTAGTTAAAAAGAATTCTGGAAAACATGTTAAAATTCGAAATAAGAGAACGATGAACGTGTAAATATTTGATTTGATTGAAAAGATGTATAAATCGGCAGTATATAAAGGAGAAGAGTGGTTAGGAGAAGTGGAAATATATCGTTGTTCGGAAGAGAAAAAAGGAGTCGGAGAAGATGAAGAGAAGAGGAGAGTAATAGATGAAGTGTTGATGATGTTGAAGGAAATCAGAATAAGTCATTTTTCACAACCAAGTGAAAGGTGTCCTCCTTTGGCTGTTCTTCATACTATAACTTCAACTGGTGTTTGCTTCAAAATGGAATCAAAGAACTCCTCCTGCACTGACGACCCGCTTCATCTTTTGCACTCCTCGTGTATCCAGGATAATAAGGTACCTAATTGATTCAGACTTTAATTAATTAATCAACAATTTGGCTTTAAAATCAAGGAATTAAGGTACCTTTAATTCAGATGACTCTGGACAGCCGGACTTGTTATTGGATGAAATGGACCCTTTTTGTGAAAAGCCCTAGTTTTGTTTTTGAGTATTCATCACGAAAGATTTCATTTTTATGCCGGTTTCGGAGGACTAATGACATCAAATGTGCACCCAATTGACAAGATGGTGAATTTCAGTGAATTTGTGGATTACAGCTGCTTTTTGGAGTTGAATGGTTAAATAGCATCTGGGTTTTTGCTGGAATTGGTTATTCAACAAAGATTATAGGGTGAACTGTTACTTATCAAGTCTTGATGATTGTCGTGTCGCAGAGTTTTACTTGTTTGTTGGACAAACATTGTAGATTGAACTGAATTACTTAAGAGTCTTGACTTTACTTTGTTGCTGAATCACTCATAGCTTGAACTGAATTGCAGAGTCTTTGACAATTTTTGTATTGCAGACTTTGTTCATTGCGCAATTATTATAGATTGAACTGAATTGCTCGGAGAGTTTGGACTTGCAGACTTTGTTTATTGAACAAAGATTATAGCTTGAACTGAATCATTTAGAGAGACTTGATAAACTGTTGTTTTACAGACTTACTGTATCTTTATCAGATTCTGACAACCTGTTCTTGGTATTAATAGCAGAGTATTCATAATTGTTGTGTCGTCCCTTTTTTTGTATATATATTGGTGATAACTGGTGAATTTGTGTTTCCAGACTGCAGTAATGTCATTGGGAGGTGATGAACTTCATTTGGTTGCAATGTATTCTCATAATACCGAGAAGCAGTATCCGTGTTTCTGGGGATTCAATGTTGCTGCAGGACTGTATGATTCATGTCTTGTTATGTTGAACCTCAGATGCCTTGGCATAGTATTTGACCTCGACGAAACTTTGATAGTTGCAAATACAACGCGTTCTTTTGAAGATAGAATTGACGCTTTGCAGCGGAAAATGAGCACCGAGTTGGATCCCCAGCATATTGCTAGTTTGCTGGCAGAGATCAAGCATTATCAGGATGACAAGAACTTACTTAAGCAATATGTGGAAAATGACCAGGTTGTAGAAAATGGAAAGGTGATAAAAACTCAGTCTGAGATTGTTCCACCCCTCTCTGACAATCATCAACCTATGGTTCGCCCTTTGATTCGGTTGCAAGAGAAGAATATTATATTAACTCGAATCAATCCTCAGGTGTGTCCTTGAAGAATTCTGAAAGTGAAATTAGCATAACACCATCTTCAAAGTTTTAACTTTTGTTGGCTCTGTAGTTGCTATTTTAGACTCTTTATGTGCTACTTAGTTTAGGAAATTGCTATTAATGTCCGGGTGTATCTTTGATTCTCTACCACCTATGAAGACGATTTCATTGCATGGTGCAGAAAGCTGTACATTTTACTAAACATGTGATTAGCCTTGTTATAAGTATTAAGTATCATAAAACCTGTTTATTTTGTAGATTCGGGATACAAGTGTTCTTGTGAGGTTAAGACCTGCATGGGAGGAGTTAAGGAGTTACTTGACTGCTAGAGGTCGCAAGCGTTTTGAGGTTTACGTTTGTACAATGGCTGAAAGAGATTATGCTCTAGAAATGTGGCGGCTTCTTGACCCGGAGTCAAATTTGATTAGCTCAAAAGAACTGTTGGATCGCATTGTATGTGTGAAAGCTGGTGAGTAGCTTGGTAGAAGTAGTAGTTTTTCTAATTTCTTTGAACATGTTATTTTAGATGAACTTAGTGGCTTATAGATTGTTTTGTGCAAGCATGCTTGCATGATAACCTCTCCTTCTTTTTGACATTTTTTATAGGTTTAAAAAAGTCATTATTTAATGTCTTTCACGATGGAATATGTCATCCTAAAATGGCACTCGTTATTGATGATCGATTGAAAGTTTGGGATGAGAAAGATCAACCTCGTGTGCATGTTGTTCCAGCATTTGCTCCATATTTTTCTCCTCAAGCTGAGGTAAGTAGAATATATGAATATCACAAAGTGGTCTTTAGATTCAATACCACAGAAGAACAC
>CANYCX010229442.1:0-20160 GCA_948193385.1 Breynia disticha f. nivosa | reverse complement strand
CCTGTGACACGAAACACAAACAACCAAACAAACACAAAAACGAAGAAAAGAAAAGAGAAAAAATGAAAGGTTCCTAATCTTTGGGTTGCCTCCCAAGAAGCGCTTATTTAACGTCCCGGGCCTGACGGTTACCTCTAATTTGAGCTGGGCTCTGGAGGAGCGAGGTTAACAACATCTTTGTCAAGGTCTGCAATAACCTGTCCATGATAAAGTTTAAGTCTATGACCATTTACCTTGAACGTACCTTTGTCTGGGTGTGAAACCTCGACAGTTCCATAGGAGAAGACTTGGGTTACTCTGAAAGGACCAGACCATTTTGACTTCAGCTTCCCGGGAAAGAGTCTAAGGCGGGAATTATAGAGCAGAACGTTATCGCCCACGACAAATTTCTTTGTGGCTTTCAGATGCTTATCATGATAACGCTTAGAGCGTTCATTGTAAAGCTAATTGTTCTCATAGGCTTCCATCCTCCTTTCCTCCAGCTCATTTAACTGCAGTTTCCTGTGTTCACCTGCAGCAGACAAATCAAAATTGGTAGATTTTATGGCCCAAAATGCTCTATGTTCTACCTCGACTGGATGGTGGCACGCCTTGCCATAAACCAACCTAAATGAAGTAAAACTCATAGGTGTTTTATAGGCAGTGCGACAAGCCCATAAGACATCTTCCAATTTAATTGACCAGTCTTTTCTATGACGCTCTACTGATTTTTCTAAAATTCATTTCAATTCTCGATTGGTCACCTCTACTTGACCAATGGTTTGAAAATGATAGGCAGTGGACACTCTGTGAGTAACACCATATTTATGTAAGATTTTTGAAAACTGGTTGTTACAAAAGTGTGTCCCTCTGTCGCTTATAATCGCCCGAGGTGCCCCAAAATGAGAAAACAAGTATTTTAAAAATTTAATAACAACCCTAGCGTCATTAGTGGGTAAGGCTTGCGCCTCAACCCATTTTGAGACATAGTCCACAACAAGTAGAACATATTTATTACCGTAAGATGTAGGGAAAGGACTTATAAAATCGATTCCCCACACATCAAACACTTCACACATAACAACAACATTCTGAGGCATTTTATCACAGCGAGAGATATTACCTGATCGCTGACAACTGTCACAAATAGAAACATACCTCTGTGCGTCTTTAAATAAAGTGGGTCAGTAAAAACCTGCCTTAAGTACTTTCTGTGCTTTGCGGTTAGCGCTGTAATAGCCACCAGTGGGTCCTGAGTGGCAGTGGGTCAGAATCTGCCAACCTTCTTTGGAAGAAACACATCGCCGGATAATATGATCTATGCAAATACGAAACACAATGGTTCTTCCCAGAAGTAGTATTTCAAATTAGAGAAGAATTTCTTCTTCTGTTGAAATGACAATCTTTAGGATGAACGTTAGTGGCGAGGTAGTTAGCAATATCAGCAAACCATGGATTTTGAATCATTACCTCCGCCAGTGCAAATAAAACCTCATCTGGAAATGAGTCATTTAAAGACAGTTTTGCTTTGGGGTCGTTAGTAATCCCTTCCAATCTCGACATATGATTTGCCGCTACATTTTCAGCCCCCTTTTTATCTCTGATTTCCAGATCAAACTCTTGGAGTAAAAGGATCCACCTGATTAGTCTTGGCTTCTCATCTGTCTTATTCAACAAATATCTCAAAGGAGAATGATCAGTAAAAACAATAACCTTAGAAAGTATGAGATAAGAGTGGAATTTATCAAATGCAAATACCATAGCTAATAGCTCTTTTTCTGTGGTGGTGCAATGAATCTGGTTTTCATTCAGTGTCTTGCTAGCATAATAAATTGGTTGAAAATATTTCCCATGTCGCTGTCCTAGAACAGCGCCAATGGAAAAATCACTAGCATCACACATTAGTTCAAAAGGAAGACTCCAATCAGGCGATACCAAAATGGGAGCATCAACCAATTTATTTTTCAGTAACTCGAAAGCGGACAGACAATATTCATTAAAATAAAAAACAACATCCTCTTTGAGTAACTGTGTCATTGGTCGGGTTATTTTTGAAAAATCTTTAATAAAACGTCTGTAAAACTCGGCATGTCCGAAGAAAACAGAAGTAGGGGGTGGTAGATTTTGAATGATTTCAATTTTAGCTCTATCTACCTCAATTCCCTAACTAGAGATCTTATGTCCTAGGACAATGCCATCGGTGACCATAAAATGACATTTCTTCCAATTCAGCACTAAATTAATGTCCTCACAATGTTTTAAAGCACGCTTTAAATGTGCTAGACATTGTTCAAATGAATCACCAAACACAGAAAAATCATTCATAAATACCTCGATTATATCTTCGATGAGGTCGTCGAAAATAGCCATCATACACATCTGGAAAGTGGCTGGTGCATTACATAATCCAAACGACATTCTCCTATACGCAAAGGTGTCATAGGGGCACGTGAATGTCGTCTTTTCCTGATCCTCTGTCGTGATATGAATCTGAAAATAACCATATAAACCATCAAGGAAACAATAAAATGAGTGTCCGGCTAACCTTTCAAGCATCTGGTCGACGAATGGTAGCGAAAAATGGTCATTCCTTGTGGCATCATTTAATCTGCAGCAGTCAATGGAAACGCTTCATTCGGTGACAGTTCGAGTTGGAATAAGCTCATTCTTCTTATTTGTCACCACTGTCATTCTTCCTTTTTTCGAGACTACCTGTACCGGGCTAATCCATGGGTTGTTTGAAATTTGATAAATAAGACCTACATCAAGCAATTTAATTACCTCGGCGCGCACCACTTCTTTCATCTTTGGGTTTAGCCGGTGTTGTGGTTGGACGACTGACTTGAATTCATCGCCCATAAGAATTTTGTGCGTGCATAAAGAGGGGTCAATTCCTCTTATATCTGATATTTTCCAAGCCAAGGCCCTCTTATGTTCTCGGAGTACTCTCAGTAACTGCTCCTTTTGTTCTTCCTGCAAAACAGCTGAAATAATTACTGGCAGTTTGTTATCTGGTGCTAAGAAAGCGTACTCTAAATGATCCGGTAATGTCTTAAGTTTAAGAACTAGGGGGTCCTTGAGTGATGTCCTTAATCTCTGCTCGTTACTGCGATCAAGTCCCTCATATTTCTGTTTGCGTTTGGTAAATTCTGAGGCCTCGAGATGTGCAATCTGCTCAGAAACTTGAAGATCACCCTGTTCTGTATTTTTTTCTTGTACCAAACAACGCTCCAATGGATCTGTAAAAATTAATTCTTGTAAGTAATTGGATAAAGATGGCTGAAATGAACTAATAAAATATCACCGATCATCCTGACTTATAGAGTGCTGCAAGAATTTTGAGATTAGGAAGGTAACTTCTTCCTCACCAACTCTTAAAACCAACTTAGCGTCACTAACATCAATAATAGCTCTAGCAGTGGCTAAAAATGGACGACCTAAAATCAGTGGTACTTCGACATCCTCATCCATATCCAAAATAATAAAATCAACAGGAAATATAAATTTGTCTACTAGCACCAAAACATTCTCAATCTTACCTCTAGGCAACCTAACAGATTTATCAGCTAACTGTAAACTCATCTTAGTAGGCAATGGTTCACCTAATCCTAGATGTTTAAACATTTTATAGGACATCAAATTAATACTAGCTCCTAAATCAGCTAAACTAAACTACCAAAAGAGCAAGGAATAGTAAAACTCCATGGATTCTATAATTTTTGTGGCAATTTGTTTTGTATAATTACAGAACACTCCTCACTTAGAGAGACAGTGGATATTTCTTCTAATTTGCGCTTGTTGGAGAGCAATTCTTTCAGAAACCTCGCGTACTTTGGCATCTGCGACAAATCCTCGACAAAAAGAATATTAATATGTAATTGTTTAAAAATGTCGAGAAATTTACCGAATTGAGCGTCTGTACAGCCAGATACGGAATTCTCGGCTTGTACTCTGGTACTGGCTCTTTAACCTTGGTTTCTGACGGTTGAGGAGCTTTTTCCTTCTCTTCCTCAGGTGGAATGGTCTCAGTGGGTATTTGCATAGATGTGTTAGAAGACTATTTTTAACAGCGTTAGATACCTTAGGAAGTTCTCTTCCACTCCGGAGTGTAATTGCTTGAACGTGCTCTCTAGGGTTAATCTCTGTATTGCTCGGCAGAGTACCTGGTTGTTTCTCAGATATTACCTTTGTCAACTGTCCCACTTGTTTCTCCAAATTATTATTGGTAGCTTCGATGTTGCAAGTACAAGTTCTCACTGCAGAAATATGAACATCAGCTTCTTGAATAAATTTTGAAAGAATTTCTTCCAAACCTGGTTTTCGCTCAGCTGGAGTTGATTGTTGTTGTTGATGTTGTTGCTGTTGTTGTTGGAAATTGGGAGGTTGATTTTTCCGTGTTCCTCCCCAGGAAAAATTTGGATGGTTTCGCCAACCTGCATTATAAGTCTGGCTATAGGAATTATTTTGTTGATGTTGACATTGTTGTTCTGAGTAGTTGTGTACTCCATTGCACTCTTGTGAATCCTAGTTATCCTCTTGGTTGGCTACCTGCAAAACATGATTAGTGGAACCAGAAGGAGGAATTGAAATGCTGTCAATTTTCTTATTCAACGCCTCAACTTGTGCAGCCAAAGTAGTGACTACATCCACATCATATAATCCTGGTTGTTTTGGTGGCTTGGCACTGGCGGCTCCCCATTGGTAATTATTCATTGTCATTTGTTCAATTAATTCCTGAGTTGCCTCTGGAGTCTTACTGTTCAATGTTCCACCAGCTGCTGCATTAATAGATTGTCTAGTTCTTGGACTCAAACCACTGTAAAAAGTCTGAACTTGCATCCAAGTGGGCAGTCCATGATGTGGACATCTTCACAGTAAATCCTTGAACATTTCCCAAGTATCATATAAAGTTTCTAACTCCAATTTTGCATAAGAGGATATATCATTCCTAAGCTTGGTTGTCTTGGCAGGAAGAAAATATTTTGACAAGAATCGTTCAGCCAAAACATCTCAAGTATCTATAGATCCTCGTGGTAGAGAGTTAAGCCATTGTTTTGCACGCGCCCTCAAAGAGAATGGAAACAACCTCAGCCTGATGACATCATCTGAAACTCCATTAATCTTGAAGGTGTCACAGATTTCCAAGAAATTTGAAAGGTGGGCATTGGGATCCTCATCATGTAAACCATCAAACTGCACATATTGCTGAACCATCTAAATGACATTCGTCTTAATCTTAAAGTTGTTAGCCGCCACTGTCAGTCGGACTATGCTAGATGTAGTCCATGTCATATCCGGTCGAGCATAGTGAAACATTGTCCTTCAATTTTGATCGCCCATGGCTTGAGTTATTGAATGTTCCGAATCCGAATCGCTCTCGCTTTTGAAATCAATTGTGGCTTCTCTCAATAACTGTTCTCGACGTCGAAAAAGAACTGTGTGCTCAATTTCAGGATCTGTTTTGACAAGGTTGAAATTATCACTCCTGGTCATAAACTACCTGTAAACCTACAATGACACAAAAAAACAGAAACAAAAACCAAACGTAAAATCCAAGGAAAGAAAAAGACAAAAAGACAAAAAGAACACAAATAAAATAAAAAAATGATTACATTAATAACTAGATTGAGTTCCTAATATTGAACTATCCCCCGCAACGGCGCCAAAAACTTGATGCGAATTTCTGCGAATACTATTATCAAAACCCATTAGGCAAGTATACCTATCGACTAGTAATATATCTACAGAGTATCGGATGTCGATCCTACGAAGATGGTCAAGTACTACTACTATCAATCTAAACTATTATCTAACTGAAATAATTTCAAATTGTAAAATTAACTAATTATTATTACTAAAACTAAATTAAACAGTTAATAGCAAGAAAAGCAATGACAAAGCAAACAAATTGGATTAATTCAATTGGAGAAAAACGGATACCTAGACTCGACTCCTCCTATGATTTCATACTTTTATAACTCAATTAATTTGAGAATTAATGAATATGGAACACGAGAATGTCTATTCTTTGCTAAAATATCTCTCGATTAGATTAAAAAGATCAAATTGATTAGCCAAAATCTCTTTTAGACTAAAATCCCTAATCCAACATTATATTTCTTACATTCCTCTATTAGCATTACACCAATACAGAGGAGTTCTTTAATTTTATCTCTAGAACTGCAGGCAACTCCTTTTAATTATGGGAGACCTAAATTGCAGGACGATTTCTCAACTTATTCATCCAAAGTCATATAAAACATTCAACACCATAATTGAATACCAACAAAATTCATTAAAACTGCAAATAAATAAAGTCATAAATCACAATCCATCGTAGGACTCATCTAATCTAGAGATCCATAACAACTTAGTTCATGTTCAAACTAAAGTCAACCACCAAAACTAAAGATATCCATTCAAAAGATAGCAGACCCATTAGAATCCTTACAAAAGAAACAAGTCGATTATCAAGCACAGAAATCTTCGATCTTGTAGGCCTTCGGCGTGAATTTCTGCTTCTTTCCGCTCTGCAACTGGTTCTCTTGGTCACCTCAGCTTTGAAAACTGTCTAACCCCCTCTTTTTGTCTTAAAATCCTTTATATACTATGGTTATTTTTTAGCCCCATAAGTTAGGAACGACCATGAAGAATGGCCAGAACCCGTTCTAACAGGCCATTCGCTGGAAATGGTCAATGGAAGCGGCCAGTATTCCCATTTCTTGTGGCTGTTCTGACTTCGTGTCGAAAACGGTTAGGGAAAACGGCAAGGTTGCCTGTTTCTTGTGGCCGTTCTGGATGTGAACAGTGATGAAAACGGCCAGTTGGTCGTTTTGCTTGGCGGTTCTGACTGCAGGTGTTGTATTCTTTTCTGTTTTTGCTCCGTTTTGACGCACATTTTGTTTTTTTCGCTCCAAACTCCGTGAGTGACCTGAAGATATGAAAAATGAATAAAATTATGCAGATATCTTGCCGAAGTTAACCTAAAAACCAGAGAAATGCCGTAAAAATATATAGAAAATGTATGCATAAAACGACATTTATCACTTAAGATCTTATGATCTTATAAGTTAATATGGTTGCTATGTGTATTAGCTTTGATGCTAATGATGAAATGAAAATGTGTATGAACTGTGTGATTTGAGAATTATGCTATGTGCTATGTGGAATTGATTGGTGTTAGTGTGATTTCATATATATATATATATATGTTCACGTTTACTATGTTCTTATGAGCATGAATGACTATGATTATGACCTTGCTTTGATATTCATAATTGTTATGTGCTTATGACCTTACTATGTTGCCCTATGCTGTGTGCAATTGAGGATTCCTCTGTTGTGTGCTAAAAAGGATTTTGGAGGAAAACTCAAGTCATATTGTGTGTGATTGAATTGACATTGCATTTTCATTCCATAAATGCATTCATGTGAAATGATTTGATGGAATGAGTTTATGGTTGATGATGCTGTGTGGTTATTGTTGTTGTTCAAAATGATGATAATGCTGTCAGTATTGGTGTTTATGGAAGCACCTGTGTACTATGTGTTTAGCAATATTGATTAAGGCATGTATGGTATGATCTTATATGTCAAGGATGTTGAATTAGTTGTACTCTTATGAGTGTGGTTACTATTTTTATGGTACTTATATTGTTCTAATTAAGTACAAAGGTTAAAGGATATGCTTGTTAGGTTTTCTGCCTTAGAACCGAAACAAAAATGCACAAAATAGAAACTCAGCACGCCCTCGTGCTGATTCCAATCTAAGCAAACACGAACTGTGCTTGAACTGATATGGAAAAGTGATGAGCACGACTCTCGTGCTCAACACGGTACGACCGTGCATCCTGGGGAAAATCTAAATAGTGAATTTAAATAGAGAATTAAGTACAAAACTGTGTGGTAATTAATAGGATGTTTGCCCTATTGCATAAAGTACTTAAATCGTAATAAATAATGATTACTTATGCATTAACTACTTTGGCAAGTGTACGAAAAACACTACTGAGTATGAAAATACTCACCTTTGTGTGATTGTTTTTGATATTGTGCAGATCGTAGGTAGCTGCTGCTAGACCAGAGATTTGCAGTAATCAGAGTTCAGAGCGATACTTGTTCCTTGAGGTCTTGGCTCCAGTTGTTTTTATATTTTGAGATTTTGATCTTGTACATATTTGTACATGTTGTATAAACATGTATTCCAGTTTGGATTTTTTTCAAACTATCTATAGCTTTCGCATTTGTTTATAAACAGATTTGGGCCGAATTTTATAAATTGCATGTATTATATATTTTCTCTCTTCTTTATAATACTTTGAATATTATATTATTTACGAGATAGATTAAAGTATTCAAGAGTTAAGGTTTAAAAAATGAGCTTCATAATACTGTAATCAGATTTATGGAAGGATAACACATTCCAAAATCAGATATAACTTGAAATAATTTTTTGGAAATTATTTACAAATACAATTCAAGATACAAATAGTTGAAGAATAAAGAAACGATGCATATAATTTTCTCACACACCAGTAAACATGTATAGAACTAGTATTTCCTCAAAAACCTCTTAAAAATGGTTTATCATACATATTTTTTAGTTATAAATATTATATTTTTAATATATATTCTAAGCATTTATCATTGAAAACAGTTTATTTATCTCTCGTTTTATTATTTACAGGTTAGGCAATAATTTCGGACGATTTACTAATGAAAATTACGACGAAACGGAATGAAAACGTAACAAATTCAGACAAACAGAGGCAATACACATGCATAATATTATTACATGGTCATAGGAGAAAAATTACATGGGCGCAAGTGTCCGTGTAGTCAGCCTAATTCTCATAATCTTCTGTTGGTCAAGAGAAATAAGTAAAAAAAAAAAGAAGTTAAGGCCCATTTAAATCTAGCTCCAATTTTGACCAAAACAACATTCACTCCACCAATTTTGACTTTAGACCTTATTCAACTAGGCATGTTAAACGGCTCGGAACCGCCGATTTCAGGCCCGAACCGGAGGTTCACGGTTCGGAAAACTCCCGAACCGTAACTGACCCGTCAACAGGGCAGTTCGGGCCGGGTCCGGGCCGGGTCGGAACCGCCGGTTCCGGGCCAAACCGCTGGTTCATCCGGTTTTTTTTTTTAAATTTTTCAATTAAATTTTTTTGGGAAAAAGAGAACAATACCTCGATATTTTATTAATTTCCCTCACTTATGGCGGAGGAGTACCGTGATAAAAAAAATAAATGAAGAAAAAAAAGAACAAAAACAATTCCAGTAATCTTATTCATCGCAGTTTTGGGGAGATTAGTCTCCAAACTCTTCACTCAACTTTGAAAAGAAATTTAAAAAAAAAAAATTAAATTGAAAGGTGAAAGACACATTAAAAAACAAACTATTATTATAAGAGAAAGTTAACCTCACTTATGTTGTTTCTTCTTCACAAATTGCTTTGGCTTTAATTATTATAAGAGAAAGTTGAGAATCTCGAGGACTTATTGGTGAAATATTGTTGCCGCTTTATTGAAGTCCCTATAATATACTATTCAAAAGCACCTAATTTTATAAAGTAAAAGCTGCTTCCTCTCTCTCCTACTCAAAAATTTGAAAAATAAAATAAAAAAAAAAGAAAGGAGCGGTTGGGAACCGGCGCCGGTTCACGGTTCACCTCTTTGGTGAACCGTAACCGGCCCGCCCAGGGACCGGTTTCACCCGGTTCCGGGCCGGGCCGTGCCGGTCCAGGCCCGTGAACCAGCGGGTTCGGCCGGGCCGGTTCCGGACCCCTTTTCACACCTCTAACAGAAGCGATTTAAATATAACCGACTATCAATTATTTTGTGTCAGAATTTGTTTGCAGTCATGTGAGATCTAATAAGTGATGGAAATGATTAAGAGAAAATGGATCTCATATTTGATAGAGCAAATGTCAGCGACTGAAATTGTAAAAACAGGTGTTAAATCTCATATTTGATAGAAAATTCTGAGTTCCAAGAAATAATCGAAGCAGTTAAGACATATGCATATGAGATAAGTACAGATTGGTTGCGATTGAAATTGTGAAAACAAGTGTTAAATGTTTTAGATGACTAAGAAACCATACGATAAATGTCTAAAAATCAAGACAAGACAACGGTTGAATAGCAAAGACACACGACGAGACAGTAGTTTTTTATAAAAGAAAACATGGAAGAACAACTGCTGATCCAAGAAAGAAAACATTCCGCAACTCTTACACACTTATTTCACTTATATTTTCTCCTTACTTTTAGTTCGCTCATTCGCTTACGTACAGGAAGTTACTGTTGATTGCAATGACAAATCAAACTCCCTTTGATGCTTCTACTGTAAGCATTTACACTAGTTTGTAATTCGTAAAGCTTTAAATCATTATGTTGCATTTCAGTTTTTACATTCCAGTTTTAAATATTGTCTTTTAATCCAGCACTTTACTTCCTCAACTTTTACATTCCTGTTTCACTTTTAGTTGGTTTAATTTAATCTAGGTGTTTCTATAATTAAAAGTCCTAAGATTTTACGTGAGCGAACTGTAGTAGTATACCAATCACAAAATATATTAAGTGCAATACTATTTGTGTAACTCGAGCATTTTTATACTTGAAAATTAAAATTCCTCGACCAAACTATCACCTATAGATTTTAGCGACCACAGTGAGAGTATTATGAAATGGTTAAGCGAATTGCGTGAAGTGTTGCAATGACTGTTCAAAATGTTCAGTTCGAATCAAGCGAACATATATAGAATTCTTGATGGGAGAAGTGCTTCCCCAAAAGATGTGAATTCCAAATCGTTCTCTTGTTCAAACTTTCCCAGAAACAGAAACAGTTTTCACGTAATTTATGAAGCCAAAATGGTTGATATCTAGCGAAATGTTGAACTAAGAAAAAAAAATTCTGAAACGTCAATCGGACAAAATTCTTTTTTTTAGAAAGATCAATCTCCAACAAAAGAGCAATCATGAGGTACTTTGAGAAGTAAATGGCTAGTAGAATCATCATACCTGAAAAAGGTCACACAACATCATCTAATACTTTCAATTTTTCATAAATAACACTTAATTTAAACATATCTCTTAAATATTCTTCTTTTCAAAACTTATTCCTATAATAACATATATAAAAGAATAAATTAGAAATCAATTCAAGTTCATATCTCTGAACCCTAATTCTAATTTTACAAACTCTTCTTCCGAACATCTCGATCAAATATCTTTCCTCCTCGACTGCCGCAACATCCACCACCGATGATTCCATCAGAACCGATTGGTGTTGATTATGAATTTGGGGATTCATGCAGATAGGGATATTTCGTATGCCGCCTAATTCGGTCAATCCACTTCATAATCATCTTGGGATGACTGTGTTGAGCAAGCTTCTTTATGGTGCATTGCTCGTTAAATCATATGATTGGATTGATCTACCGAGTTTTGATGATCCCACCCAAAGTGCTTTTCTCTATGTTTTTTAATAGCTCTGTTACACGTTATTTTGTGTCTCTGTTGGTTGTTGGCATATTGGCATTAACACTTAGAAATTTAAGCTTAAGGTAAGTTTATTTGTTTGTGAAAATTTAAGTTGCATTTTTTGTTGTGGCTTTTGTATTTTGGGAGTTGACTTGTTTTGATGATTTTGTGGTTAATTTATTGTTTCATTAATGTAGGCTGACCACAGCATATCGACTGTATTCTGATAAGAATTGTTTCGATAAACATGGTTAGGCAAGTGCGACTTGAATATGATGAAATCAAAGCTGTATATCCACTTTTTTAGTATCTTTTTAAATAATTGATCGATCAGAAATGGTGGATGCTTTATAAATCAACCACCAATGCACTGCACTTGTCTTCTTCTGTGATTCATCTTCATCTATGGTAAGAATAATTAAATATGTTAAAATTAATTAAAAAATAATTAATAAATTTAAAATCACCATAATTTAATACATAAACATCATTAATAAAAGATTAATTAGAAAAGTCAAAATAATCAAAAAATTTCACAGAAGAATTCAATAGCAAGAAAAGAGAGAAATCAATGTATGTTGTTTTAATATATAATATAGATAGATTAAAACACTTAAATGTGTATTTTATAATAAATTGTCATATATCACTCAATTAAAAAACCAAATGTCAACTCTTTAAACCTACTTTTAACTCAATATTTTTTTTTCACTCTATACAATTTTATTTTACATTTACTTTCATCACCAACCAATGATTCCTTCTAGTTCAAGTGATTCAATTTCTTCAACAGAAAGTGAGAAAGAAAGAAAAAAAAATATACTCTAGTACATAGTAAAAAAAAAATCTCACATTTGAAGCAATGAGTTGTTCAACTAAGAGTAATTATAGCATATTATTTTTTTTTTGGTTACACATACCATATTAGTGTGGCATATGGCTAAAGTAACTGATAGTGGTATAATAATTATAATCTATTTAAAATTTTTAATATCTTGAAATGATATTTTTTGTTGGTCTAAAATTGTGTATGTTTATAGATGGATATATTCTTAATTCTTAAATTAATTCAGTTGATGATGAAACTAGTTTTAACTCTGAAGTCTAAATACTCCAACAAAAATTGATCGAAGTGTTAATAACCTAATTTCAATATATTTTTCTTCAAACTTCTGGAATAAATAATTTATGTATATGTTATGAGCAACTATTTTCTTCACTTCACAGTTATCTGCGCACTCCATGCATTACGTCTTGAATAAAAAAAAGCCAAAGAGACAATCTCAATTACACTCAAATACGAAGTCTTAATCACTCTTGTCAACCCTTAAATACTGAGATGAAGATAATTATTTCATACTCTTGGATGACTAATGTATGCTTCATAATTGGCATTAGCCATTAATACGATGTCATTAACCGATCATCTATGAAGGAGATGCAATCGCCAAGTCACATCTCTTCAACTTGTTTTCCATAATCAAATCCAAACGTTCTCCCATTTCAGCTGTCAAATAATTTGACCAATCTCCGCTTTCCTCAAGTACAATTTATTTTCTATTGATATTGATGAACCTTCCCTATGTTTCCCACTTTTATTAACCTCCAAATTACTCATCTTCTCAAAACTGTACATACTTATGATCTTCTCCAACTCTCCATTGACTTCCTCTTCTACAGTGAACGGATGACCTACGAACTCCGCTAATTTCTTCACATAAGTGGCGGTATCATTCATCATTTCCTCGTACTTGAGGAACAATATTTTTTCAGGATTTTCCAGCCTTGCTTTATGGTAATGGTCCCAATGGGAAGCTCCTTGGCAAAATAATTCAAATGCTTCCTTCATTGGAATGATTTCGATGCCCCTAAACCTGAAATACTTGTTAAGAAAGTGCCATAATGAAATAAATGTATCCTTTTGCATCTCTCCATATTTAAACAATCTTACAACCTCGTTGGATAATGGAGGTTGGTAATGAAGCATAAGGCATGTGAGTGGCAGGTAGTGAAACTTCAGGATCTCGAGTATTCCTTTTTCTTGTAACGATGGCATATGTAAAGGCCTTAAGCCATGTTGTGCCTGTTTTTGGAGAACTTGACACGATTATTTCGCTGGAATTCGGTTCGAAGTTCTGACGCTGGACTGACATAGTTCCCAGTAATAATGGCTCAGAACCAAAAACCTTGGTATTGAAAGAAATAATCGAAGTTGTTCCAGGCTTTTGCTCTTGGAAATGTTAAGATTATATTTATAACTTTGTGTTTATTGACATGGATATTGTTTTCCTCCTCATTTTTTGCAATTTGAGGAAACGTAAAAGGCAATTCCATGAACAATGTAGGAAAGAACTTTAATTGTTGCGCTGCTACTACTACTTCTGCAACACAATATATTTACACCAAATAGGTCGGATTTGTCATTGCAATAGTAGAAATCAATCAGTGCATGATTTTTTTTTATTTTGATGAAGTTAAATAAGTATATGAATACATAATTCAGGTTAATGGGTCAGATTGTTGTCGAATCAACATGACCCGTTAATACAATTATCTTTAATAAATGGGTTGGAAAATTAAATTCAAACTCAACACAGAGGCAGAAGAAGATGAGAACACACTAGTTCAGCGGGTCAAATTATAGGAGGTTCTCAGGCACAGCTGCCACGATTTAATTTTGATTAACATAAAATTTATGTTAATCAATCACCTGCTGGCCATTTGGTTCACTGGTCCTGCCAGTCCAACAGCATTTTCCATCGACATTCGAAGAAAAATTCTATCTAATTTCGAATGGAACACCATGTTATGAAGTTTTCCACCGCCTCAAAATTCAACGTGGATATTCGCTTTGGAGAATACCTAATTTCTTGTTGTGCATCTATGTTTACATCTTATGTGCAGCGATAAACATTTTGATTGGTTGACATGTTAAGATTATATCTTTGTGTTTACTGACATGTTAATAAAAGTCCCCTAATTTCATGGTAGGAAAGAACTTTAACTGTTGCTCTCTGCTAGTTGGTATTACTTCTGCAAGGCAAGATATATGTACGCCAAATAGGTCAGATTTGTTAATGCCACAACACGTGATGACGTTCTTGTTGTTTCAACATCATTTTACGTACGAATTCTACGTCCGTCCCATTCTCCAGACGATTATTTTGCAACCCCTCAACGCCACCCAACATCCACTATTATATTTAGGGGTGGGCGTTCGGTCGGTTCGGTCGAAATACCAATAAAACGAATAAACCGAAGTGTTTATGCAAACCGAATAAACCGAACCGAAGTGGTCGGTTTATTCGGTTCGTTCGGTTTGTTCGGTTTAATCGAAATATTTTTCTTCTATTTATTTTTTTGAATTTTTTTACATATTTTAAAATATTTAGTTGTTAAAATATTTAGTTGTCTTTTTTATTTAATTACACCTTACCCATTTTATTTTAAGTCTATATTAATATTAAACTAAAATTTAAATAAAAATTCTAATAATTAATTCAAACAAATAAATTAACATTATTAATTCAAACAAATAAATTAACATATTTAAAATATATATAACTTTTTATTTTTAAAAAAATTTTGGTTTATTCGGTTTGTTCGGTTTATTCGGTTTTCAAAAAAAAATCAAAACCGAACCAAATAAACTGAACAAACCGACTAATAAAATCGGATAAACCAAATAAACTGAAAAAACTGAACCAAAAAAACTAAATTCACTTCAGTTCGGTTCGGTTATGCCCACCCCTAATTATATTAAACTATCACCACTTTTATGTCAAAGAGTACAATTTAACATGTAATTAAAATATTTTTATACTCTCACCACATTTTATGTCAAAGAGGAATCATTATAAAAACCTGAATTAACCCTTCCTTCGCATGTTCAGTGGAAAAGAGGGTTAACCAACATACTGAAGGTGCAAGGTTCAATCTCTGACTCTGTAACGACACAAAGAGAATCATATAAACTTTAATCTGCTGATTTATCAGACTTTTTCTTTATCCTTAGTTCTTCAATTAACCTAATCTCTTTTTAAAATTTTATAAAAAAAATAGAAACCCGAGTTACCATTGCTACTTGGGAAGTTGCTAGATAAATTTTGTAGAAAAATGTAGATAAGGCAATGAATATTTTTTTAAATACAAATTATGAATGTCGATTTTTAATGATAATTGACGAACCTTGATGAGGACAAAAAAAAAATGAAGAAATCTAGAATGGCAGAATGTGAATGGACCAAGTAAAATAGAAACATTGAGGAGAGCTTGCAATTTGAGTGGCAGGTAGCTGCCGAAACTGTTGGCACGTGCCCTCCCTTTCCTCCACGCCTTTTGCGTCTCCACAATTCGGGATAGTGGTTCAGATTTATATTGGATTAAAATGACTTGTTAATATGATTAATTTAAATTTAAATCTGACTCATTTAATAATTATATTTGAATGTAAAACTCAAATTTATTCCGTTTGTAAACGAGTTGACTTATTTAACTGACATAATTAGATAAACTTGATAATTTCTGATCCAATAACATGATTATAGAATATACGATTAAAGACGACACAAATGACATGTATACAATTTTTATAATACTTATATCATGAATAATGACATTCGATAGAAAAAGTTACTAACACGATTGATCGATTTAATTGATCTGAATTGTCTCATTTATTTATATGAATTAATAGATTAAATGAGTTAAAAAAATAACTTATTTAATATCTCTCGTCTTAAAATTCAAACTCAAATTCTCTTGGTCTATCTTTTAAAATATATGGCCTCATTTTTTTCATTTTTCAGATTAGATTTTTGTATATGTTTTAAATATTTTATTTTTTAAAATTATTAATAAATTTATAACGGATCATACCTTGTCGTATTCGGATCGTGTAACGTTCACCTGTTTAATTAAATTTTTAACAGTTCATAAATGAGTTAACTCATTTACGATTTCAACTCATTTATACCATACCCAAACCCCCATAACTTCTAGTTGGACCGTGTCATATTGGAGGATCAAGTTAAGAATAGCAAAATATCCTAAATTTGTGGGTACCGAACTGATCCGACTCAAATAGGACGGATTTTTCATGTTTGAAGGGGGCTCATAATGCTGACATTATAAGTCACGCCTGTGAATTTATCAACTTGTCTACCGTCTTTCTAATTTATATGAACTTCTTTCAGAATGATGTCCACCACTATATGCTCCTAATATTGATTCTCTTACAACTTATCTCTTCTGAGAACTATGTTAAATCACAAACCACACTTAATCATATTTGATGTCCAAGGTTATACACTACCAATCTAAGACTATAATTTCACCAAAAAAAATTGTAAGTGTTTATCCATCACACTACTAAATTTACACTTATTGAACAACCTCTCTTTTCTTTTACAAACTGTCACTTATTACACACTTATTCACCAAATCTTTCTTGATTATATATGCATCAACGAATTTCTCTATGCTCATACCACTAGTGTAACTGTTAACCAAGGGTGTTGATGAACAGAATAAAAAAAATGCCTCCAGGTCAAAGTATGAACCAATATGTGGAACAAAATAAAGAGTCATAATTGAGGCTACATCAACGAATCATGACATTATGCTGTGGTAGAGAAATGAGCAACAAATGATCGCACTAGTATTTTACAAACGTAATTATTTTTTCACCAACTAATATTTATATACCCCAAATCAAACATCTATTATTTCTTGACTAAATCAATACTCCAATATTCTCATACCAATATAATTGAACGTATTAATAAATCCTCAAAAATAATAACTGCCATAATTTCTTTTACTTACCTTTTCCATTAATAATTGGCTAGCAATCAGCAATCTCAAAGATATTTCACTCAATAATTTTTTTTGCTCTTCACAAAATTGATGAACAAACAAAAATTGATGAAGAAGAAACTTCTCGACAATTTAGAAACGCTAAAAGATTTATTTATCCCAAAACATCGACGTGTTAGTGCTAAAACTTTGGGAAAGGAGTAACTAAGAGATTAGTAACTATAGGACGATGATGAATCTTAAATTTTAAAAACTCAGAATATTTGAAATGAGGCAAATGTTTTAGAATTCTCAATCTAAATGGTACTATGTGCTATCATTGAACGACACGTGTTTGAGATATGTTCATTGGAATGGTTCGAAGAGAAAATAATAGATGTACTAACAAGGAATTTAATGTTGATGGCAAAATTAGAATTTGAAGTTAAAGGACAAATACCCAACATAGTACAACATTTAATGTCAGGAGAAAAATCAGAATTCAAACCCTGAAGAAAGAGCCCAACAGAAAATATGTTCGGAATTCTCTGTTATTAAGGTTAACCATAATGCAGCAAAATTCAAAATTTTTAGCTAACCTAACAGCAGAATCGAAAACCATAATATTAAAGAATTGGGTCGAGAAAAAAGTTACCTTATTTTTCTTGTCATGGTGGAAACTTTTCCTGGTGTTGTTAAGGAATATTGATTACCCTTGCCTGACTACCCTCTACTCTCACACACACCTCAAAGGAACATATAATTTTGTCTCTCCTTAGGAGAGATAAACTAGGGTTAGCAATTTTGTATAATATGACACAAAATAAATCTCACCATAGTTTGGCCACATAAAAAAATGTCTCCCTTCTTTGTTCATATGGTGTCGTCCACCATGTGTTGAGCGACCTTAATTTGTGTTGTCTTATAAAACATCCTCTTCCTTACTATATTAATTACATACTAATTAATCACTTTACCATATAAATACATATATTTTAAAACTTTCCTTTTAATATATATCCATATCATTATCGTTATTCATCATTCATCTTTTTCATAATTGAATACAACATATAAACAAGTATTTTAAACATTCAATTTATAGTTCCTCCGCTATATACTCAGAATATTGATCATTTTAGTTAACACATCCATGGATTAAGCTTTGTGTTAAATTAATACGCCCTCTATTCTTTCTTATGAAAGTTCATACTTTACGTATAACTGCTATATAACGGCTATAACTTGAATATACCTTAATTAAAAATTCCATTCCTGCAAAACCAATATTAACACAATAATAGCTCTCAAAAAATTAATGATCTATCTTTTCCAATATGCACTTGAACCAGTCATAATAATCTCAACTATCAACAAACTCATATATAGACATATATAAAACAACAATGTCAACATCCAAACATCCGTAGCAATCTGTCAACAAAACATACTATATGAACAAGCAAAACATGCAATAACACTCAAACTCCTAAGCCCAGCTCTGATGAGGAGAGAGAAAATAGTCCGGGAGTAGCAATCGACCCACCTGTCAAGTCTAAATCTCTATCTCTACTTTCTACTAGATCCTGAAACAAAATTGCAGTTATCTGAGTTGTGAGCTTAGTGAATAGTCATTAAATTAATGAATTCATCAGTTGATTATATAAATCCATTATCAATAATAACAAATAAACGCAACTTAGTAAACCATATACATTCACAGGTATTCATTCTATAAATCAGATATTGATACTCTTATAAGTTCATTTATTTATCATGCAACGTAATCGATTATCTGTACAGTAACATAATAATATACTGTATAAACCCCTCTAAAGAAATGATCTTATAAAAAGGATCCCCCTCTACAGTATAAACCCTTCTATGTATGATCGATCATATATCACTAATCCTCACCTCAACATATCAACACCATATCCTCACCATATCATCACCATTCATATCATATTCACGTACATCATATATCGCAACATATAATCGCATAGTCTGAAACGTAACGTACCTGTTTGCATTTTCATTTCATATGTACCAGTTCTTATTTCAATCATGTAACTATAATTGTTGTCCATTCCAAGCCATATTCATATATTACCATTCATTTCGATTCATATTTACTCTAAGTATGAAAATACGATCAAGTAATTCAATTCACATATCAAATCATATTTTAAGTGAGTTAGACTACTCACCTGTCAACTGAAGTACTCAGACCTCAACGTACTCTGGTCCTGCCCTGACCGTCTAGTCTATCGTCCTATATAAACCATATATAAATCTTTCTATAAGATCCTATATAATGATAATTATAATGCATGCCCTAATAATTGTGTTTCATTTACTTCTCGATCTTACAAACCCTAAACCTAACCCTAGAAATTTTTGAATTCGTTTCATAATAGTAATTACTAAATCTCAATCAATTCTAAGTCAATTATATTCATTTCAATAATCAATTCAGTAGTAAAACTAATAAAATCTACAAAACTTTACGATAAACTTTAGGTTTTACCAATTTTGACTATACTGCTAGATTTCCGATTCAAGATTACGATTGATTCGATAACTTGAATCAATTTCCTTACTTAAATCTTTAACTCTCTCACTAAATCTCTTTCCCTTTCTCTGAAGCTTTGATTTGGTTCGTGAAAGTTCTGATAATTTTTTGAGCGATTGAAACTTATACTTTTTTTCCCAGAAACAGTCAACTACGCGTGGTGGGCGTGGACTACGCGTGGTCGTGCCCACCACACGTTTTTCAGTTCCCATCACGTGTTCTTGGCTATTTTGTTGGTTTCTCATTTATTTTTGTTACTTAATATAACCCTTTATCACCCTTATATCAATAGTTCCTACCTTTGTTTCTAATCATTTTTTT
>CANYCX010229132.1:0-11721 GCA_948193385.1 Breynia disticha f. nivosa | reverse complement strand
TGTTTAATGGTTAAATGTGATGATTTTTGTGTATAGGAGAGTTGTATGAGTGCCTTGAAGATTGTTTGGTATGCCAAGTGTTGAATGATATGTGTATGTATGAAGAAAAGACTTAGAATTTGGACAAATTGTTTCTGGATGAAGGTAACGTACGTTATTGAGGGAGATAACGTATGTTACCATAGTAAACATACATTAATATTACATTAGCATACGTTATTCATAGGTGCAACCAAGGGAAGCATAATGTACGTTACCTAAGGTATAAACCTATGTTATTTTGCCCAGAAAACTTTATTTTGGTCTGAATAACATACTAATTCATATATAAAGTATCCTAATGATTCAGAATGTTTCCTTAACACATAAAACTCACAAAATATTGTATGAGACATGACAATAACTAGCCATTAGGGAGGTTGGGCCATATTGGCCGAAGGTTCCCCTGCACATTCAACATAACAAATATAGGGATTCACTTACTGAGTATTGTATATAATAACCTTTGTTTTGCTGTGTTAATGTGTGCAGAGCAACATTAGCTGGAGCAAGTGCTTTCCATTTTGGCAGAGTTAGAGTATGTGATACCTACAGTAGTTCGGCTCTTAGCGGTTTCAGAGATTTACACCTTTTGCATTTTATATAGCCATACACATGATAGTATAGGCTTTTGGGACTTGTATTATTTTAAACCAAAAACCATACACTTCCGCATACTTTGACACTTCATTTGTATTGGACTTGGTTTAATGAAATGCATGTTTCCACTCTTGATATATTATCCTTGTGATTGATTCAATCGGTTTTTAAAAACTTTCTTATATAGTTTCCTTGTATATGAGTTTGGCGATGGTTATTTAACGAAAATAAATGGTGCGAAGATTTGTATTTATATGTAAATGAATTTATCGAAATTGGGGTTTACAAAATAAACAAGAGGGTGAAACTTCAACTTGAAGATAAGGAGTAAGTTTTCAAAATTTATTCATGTTAATTTTTTTTACTTTTTTATTATATTTTTTATTTAGAATTTTTTAATGCTATTACAGGAAAAAAATATGAATTGCACATTAGGGGAGACTTTGTTGATTAGTTGGAATCTTATGTTAGTGATTCTAACAAGTGACAAAATCATTTTTTAACATAAATACTTTTATTTAATATATTTCAACATGAAATAATTTATAAAAAATTTCAACATTGTTATTATCATTATGCACAGCACACCGCAGGATCGCACGGGTGCTGCTGTAAGTACTTTCTAATTAGGATAATAGCTTAATTAGGTTATTTCCTATTCCACTAAGGCCCTCTCTTTATTCTATTCATGGTACTGTGCCACTATTGATGGGCCTTAATGTGTCCATTTAATTATCAATATAGGCCCACACTGTTTATCTAATTAAATTAGACCACATATGTGCCCTAAGGAATTGCTGAAAATGCTCTTCATAGGAAATTCTTCACGGGCAATCTTATAAATCCATTCAAACTTGACATTTGGAAATAAAAATTTCTAAAGGTCACATACGCGCTCTACTAAGCGATATTGACTATTCTAACTGTATGAATGCAGCTGGCATTAAAACGACCTTATGAAATCTTGCATAGTCCTCTTACCATTGAATATCAGAATTAAAACAACAATGGATCGAGTAATCATTGTAGACTAATTATTTATTTGATATCCTAGTGACACTAATCATTTGAATAAATAATGAAACTCAATATTTCATTTGGCTATGGACGCACACTTGTTAGGTCACAGATCAAGAGGCTCGTTGATATTCTCTCTCATTTCAGATGGATAATCCATTCACTTCTCTCATGGTATCTAACGTGGGTGATTGAATACCTGACATACTCATACTTATCATCATATTAAGGGAATGTTAGATGCATATTAAAATAGACAGTGATCCATCAAAAGTTTCATTATAACAACCATACTCAAATAACATGTAATCACTTATATATCATTTAAAACAACAACATTCATGGATTTATCAGACTAATATTATAATTAGATTATCATCCAAACTATTACAAGATCCAAAAATATAAATACGTCATATATTTTACAAACTAGATCCTAAGAAAAATGAAATAAATACAATGAGCGATGATAATTGTCATCTAAAAAATTGCTATATTCACAAGTCATCTAGAGAGAATGTGTAGTTATGACATCTTAACCACTATCACGTCAATTATGCAAAATGGTAGAAATCCTCATTGAAGTTGTCAACTAATACCTAGAAAAATTTTATGCTTTATATGAGTGACAGCTGAATGAGTAAGTCCCACATAACATACAACTTACAAAATATATATTACAAATGCGCCATTCATGTAGTTTCATCAAACCCTGATATAACCAATATGAGATGCAATATTCATTTTCATTTGACAATGGCAAAACATGTCAGTACTGCCATAGGATTTTAAATAAAAAAATCTTTCTAATAACCAATATAAGTGACTCATAGGTCTATCAAATAAGTCACTCGCCAATTCAATATGATAAATGGATCCCAGAGGTGGCTCATACATGTTTTCACCTCATACTACACTCAGTTCATTTAATTTCTCATATATCCAATATAACAAATATATTTTTAATAAATTGAACATATCAGCCATATTTTTTTATTTTAGTCAAATGAATTTGAATGCACACCTACATATAATCTCCACTTAAGTTTTTTACCAATAATTCAAATACATAATTCATAATATTCTTAACATACTAGTGCACTTAGATTAGTATAGGGTTAATACATAAGCACATAGTAAATGACACTCAACATCATAATTCAGGATATACAACAAAATCTTTTAATTATGATTTAACAACTAAATTAAATACATCAACACATATTGGGTTTAATCACAAAATTCAACGAAGTGTCATTTCTCACTTTACATCTCAATATCCACACTACCCTTCTCACCTATATACATATTAATACATTTCCTTTTAGTACATAATGCATTTGTGGCTAATATACATCATATGTTTGTTACGTTACTTATCTGTGCAACCTGCTTCGCTTTCCAAATCTATGCTCACCAATGTGTTTTAATTTGTTCATTTTTAATACTTATAACCAAGCTTTTGTAATTTACAAATATAGATTAAACACTAAAATAACCAACTTTCATTTTTCACTCCTTTTCTAAATTTGTCTCTAAGAACCCTAACTCAAACCATCCCAATCATATTCTTGTTTATTCAATAAAAACACATACATCAGTTTACAAAGATTAAACATAAAACATATTCCAACAACATGTTCCAACATGTTTTTCACTATCAAAAACCCTAAGAATGGTTATTAAAGACAAAAGATTGAAATAAAACACTTACTTTGATCAGATGCAAGAATTGAAGTATTTCATGCAATTCTAGCGAATTCTATGAGGCCATGCATATTCCTAAAAAGGTATACTCTCTCCTTCCTTTTTACTATTTGTCTCTCAATTCAGATGCTATAAAATGAAAATATGACATTGCTTTTAGTTCTGAAGTCATTTATATAGGTTCAATTCAACACAAGGTAGCAATGTGTTTCATTTGGTCGAATTAAAAATTTCACATTGTCATCATATTTTTAATCGATGAGCATTTTACTCCTATTTAAATTTAGACATGAAATTTTATAATTTAGTATTACATTAATTATTATTGCATTATGTTCCTTATGTATTAACTAATCTATTTGACCATTTTATATAATTTTATTTTTATGTCTTAAGTCTCTTACTCGTGGTTCCTTCTGATTAATATTGTTTCCTAAATAATGCATTCTTAACCTGTATGGATAGATATGAATATGATTTGCAAATGTATATAAATGAATTCACTTGAAGTCAAATTCTCACACATATGAAATTTAGGTTACAAATATGACATTCATAAATATTTAAGGCTAAAGAACTCTAAAGTAAGAGTTTCACAATTAGAACTACTTATAACTTAGAACCATGTAGTATTCTCATTTGTGGATATAATCCTAGTACCATGTCTAAGACATGTAACCATGAATTTAGACTGGTACTAAATACCCTTGTGTTTTGTAGGACCAAAAGCACTAAGCTGGAAGGAGCATACTATTAGTATAAGCCCTAGCCCAATACATTATTTGTAACAATTATAATTGATTAATAAAATTATGAGGCATTGTTTCATCAATTTATGTATTGACCTATGGTATGTGTATGATAAAACTATCTAAGAATATTGATTAAACACTTGAGGTATCAAGGCTAAGGACCTTGATAGTAGAACTTGGAAGTTTAAGAATTAACATTCTAACTATCCCTAGTCACTTGTTTCCATGGGAATAGAAATGAATTAAGACTAGTACGTGTTTTGTAGGTGATCATGTCTATGGGTCATAGATATGTGGGATATCTAACAAAGCTCATAGGTACAGTGTGGGACATTGGATTTGGAGAGCAATCACTATTTGAAATGTCAAATATCTATCCTTAGATTGGAAATTACAATTAGTTTTATTGTGAATTTTAGTGCACTTTGGCATTCGCCTAACGTGACCGGAAATGGTTCATAAAAATGGGTATGGTTGGGTATGTGACGCCAAAATTTGCAAAGTTCATTTTTTAATAAATACGATTATCGCACCTATTATTTTTTTTCTTTTTAAAACATAAGTTATAGAATATAAATCAGAGTAAATAATACACAAATATTTTTCATAATGCGAAAGATGGAAACATTTAGAATGTTGAGTAAATAAAATCATCTATGCTAATGTATGCATAAATACACAAGCATTCACAATTCGAAAACAACTGGGAGCCTGACCTTCAGTATCGCACCGCTAGCCTCGTCGATCACGTCGTCCTGTCTCTTGTACCTGTCACTCTGCACAGAATCCAGCAAAGACAGGTGAGTATATTTTAAATACTCAGTAAGACTGTCCCTTAGTGCCGCTACATGCTGGAGTGCAGGGGAGACTTCAGCCATCCCAGCCTTATTCTCCCTATGACATTCTAACGCCATTCACAACAATCATACATTTGTTTATACATTCCCTTTCAAGCGTTTAATCACTAAGAAACCCATCTTTAATCACTAGGTTACTTTAGATAGTCATTAGAACAATATTCGGGCCAAATTATGGGTTCTGCATGCAAATAACGTATATTTAAGCCATCCAATCCCATTGTAACGTAGGTTTATTCTCAATTAACATATGCCAACATATGATTAACGTATGTTTACTTTAAGTTAACGTATGTTTATGTGTATTAAACATACATTATTTTCAGATAAGTGGCATTCCATACATTTTCGAATTACATATGACATATACACTTTTTATACTTCACTTTACATATAAAAACATATTTCCACACATTTATTCAACCTTCTTATACACATCAATGCCATCATTATTCTTTTTAATCATATTTATCATCAACATTATAACATCATGCCACAATTCAATCGTACCCAAATCGGATCATTCGTTCTTAGAGAACAACCCAATGCTCTAGCCTTTCATCAACCATTTATATCTTTTATTAAACACGAATCATTGTTGAATCAACAAACCAAATCCACATAAGCAAACTCATAATCACATACATTAATCATTTCCTTCCTATTGTTAATTTTCAATCATCCACACGGAAGTTTCAAGCCAAACCCATACGCATACCGCCAATACATCTCAACCAACAACATAATCTCATCCCAAACACAATACAATTAATCATCAACCCTCACATGCAATATCAATTCATTAGAGCATACCACTCATTCATTTCACCTATAATTCGTATGAGATTATTTCCATCCATACGGTTCATTCACAAATCATACAAGAGTCCAAATCATCAAGTCACAATTTATGCTTATCTCGAAGCCAAACACATACGCATTCAAATTCCATGCCATTCAATCATATGTATGCGTAATGAATGCTCGTGCAATGCTAATGCATTGTCCACACATATGTATACCCCGGGGCCTTAAACTTAGCAAGGGAGAGACTCCACTCAATCCATGCTACTTTGGGCAACTTACCCCTCAAATTAAGAGAGAGACTCCACTCGATCTCTTTGCGCAAGTGGGCAACTTACCCCATTTTTGCAATTGAGCCTTAAGCTCATTTTCACATGGGGAACTTATCCCCTTTTCACAATTGAGCTATAAGCTCTTTTTCATCACAATGCATGAACATACAACGTGCTCATGCCAACACAATCATGGTATGTATGAATGCAACTCGATGCATTTCATTTCAACTTTCTAAAATATACAAGCACGTGAATGTTCCAACGATCATTCGTATCATAACATAAACAAATTCGTGGCATAACCCAAACATACAACATTGTAACTCGAAGGAAGTTCATCATAAGGTCATATGTAAAAACAATCACAACATGCATATGGATGCTCAAACACAATTTCGTGATTTCGTTTATAAATGCCAACTCATGGCCAAATCATTCTCAATATATCATATTACTAACCAATCTTTCATAATCATACATTATCCAAGCATCCCAAGAACTTCCATTCTAAACCACGTACTTGCACATTTTCAACCATCTAATTCATCCAAGCAACATAATCGTACACACATTCAATCACATTTCCTATGAAAATCAACATTCTTATACTTATTTTTCCATTTATCTAACCATTTCCCAAAATCCCAAAATTCTCCATAAACCCTAATTCCTTAAAACTCATGAAATGCTATGTTTTTGGGTAAATGGTTTATGGAATCTTAACCTACACTGAAAACCCATCAAAACCTACCAAATGCACATATTTTCAACCACATTTTAGTCTCAAATCAACAATTCTTACCTCTTTCCCAAAATGCCAAAACCTAGGCTGAAGAGGGATGGATTTGACGCTCGATCTGTTGTTAATCTGCTACTAGGATGATGTTTGTTGGTAGGATTGATGTTTGGAAGGCTTAGAAATGTGTTTGAGAAGTTGGAAGAGAGTTTTAGAGTGTTTGGGAGGTTTTTACCTCGTTTTGAAATGTTTCTCGGACATTTAATGATTTGTCCAGACCCCTGCTAACGTATGCTAAGTGTAAATTAACTTATGCCAACAAAATGCAGGTTTTTGGAATTTCAGCATGAATAACGTATGCCCACCCTATGAAATACATACGTTATTTTGAAATAACGTATGTTAGCATGTCCATGCTGACATACGTTATTTCTCTCAGCCCACAATATTTTAGCATTTTCCGATCTCTCTCGATTCCAAACATACACATCCTTATGCAACCATACTTCCTACTTATAATAAACATTATCTCAACTTAATTAACATCAATTAACATTGAATTAAACCTCATTTAACACCTAAACATAATACCATAACAAACTTAATTCATCATCTCATTTTAGTGTCATTCCTCTCATTTACCAATGATGCACAACTAAAATGAATGACATAACTTTCAAGGACATTCAATTACCTTTAAAACCTTTCACTCTCAACCAATTCTACATTATTTCATCATTCACATTTCCATTTAAAAATATAGGTATTCATCACTTTGGTTTCCACCCCGCTTTCACAACTTTCTCAGCACATGCGAGAAATCAAACAACGTGCATACACGTATTTCATTCTTATTCATCGTTATTATTTTAAATTTAAATAAACTAATTTTTGGGGCATTACATGTATGATTCTCATGTGTGGCTTGTTTGTGTTTTGGTCTGTTGATTAATTATGATCGAATGATAGATGTGTATTGATGTAGTTATGAGTTGTATGAAATGGTTAAATGAGAGCTTAAGATGGTTGGCTTCACATGTTAGGATGTTGTATAAAGTGTGTAAGCTTGGATTTAACTAAAATGTGTGAGAATGAGTTTTGGAATGATTTAACTTACGTTATTTGAAACAATAATGGACATTAGTGGATAATAATGTACATTACCATTCTGGTAACCTACGTTATTCAAAGTCTGGAAATCTAGAAATTTGGCTGATGAATAACGTACATTAAGGCTAAGTTAAGCATACGTTAATCTTGATCAGAAAGCTAGTTTTGACCGAAATAACATAGTAACACATATATGAAGTAAGCTAATGATCTAGGATGATTTTCCTAGCAACTAAAACACCTAAAAGACATTACCAATGAGTACTTAGGCATTAGCTACCTTGGTAAGTGTCGTAGGTGTACTTAATGTATATTTAGTTACTCACGCACATGTATGTTTGTGTAATGTGTGTAAAGTTATCTGACTTAGCTACGAAACTACGTTATCGGCAAGGTTAAGCGGTGCGATACTAGATGAAGGTCGAGCTCCTAGTTTTGGGATTTTGTTTATGTTGTATGCTTATATGAATTTTAGTATAGACCTGATTTACATCACAAGATTCTGCGCATTTAGAGTCCACAATTTAGAGTCTAACTGAATTTGGACACTAAATTCAAGAATTTAGAGTTCTGGTGGACTCTAAAAATTTAGAGTCCACATGGACTCTAAATTTTTAAAGTCCACGTGAACGCTAAATTTAGCATCCATGTGGACTTTAATTTGGCGGGATGATGAACAGTGAAGAGAGAAATTTCAGCGGGTCAAATAAGAGTCGAATTTTCATAGTCCAAAAAGTTGGACTCTAAATGTATGGATTTAGAGTCCACGTGGACTCCAAATACATACATTTGGAGTCCAACTTTTTGGACTCTAAATTCATTACCATAATTTTAATTCTTTATTCATTGTTTTTAAATAATTATTTAATTCTTTATTCGTTATTTTTATGGTTTTCAAAAGATGACATCGAAGAAATTTATTTTCTTGTTTAAATAATATTTTCACATTATTTTAACACCCGTGATAATTTTGTAAACATTAATTGCATATCGCCACACTAATTATAAACCAAAGTAAAATTAAATAATTTTGTAAACACTAATCGCATAACAATTGTCTCACTAATTATAAACCAAATTAAATGACAAAGTATAAAAAATTGAAAAATTAAAAATATTTTCAAAAACTGAATAATTCAAAAAATTCAAAAAATTTAAAAAAAAAAAGAAAAAATGGTGTCCATGTCTGCGTGGACGGCAAATGGTGTCCATGTGGACATCATTTTTTTCTTTTTTTTTTTAATTTTTTCATTTTTTTTAAACATTAACATTTATATATTTTTTTATTATTTTAAACTAAATATCAACTTTATGTAAACTATATATAAACTTTATAAACTTCAATCCTAAATTTATAGAACATTTATGGACATATATGAATACAAGCCAAATTAAAATTAAATAATTTTATAAACATTAATTGCATAACGATTGCCTCACTAATTATAAACCAAATTAAATGCCTAAAAATAAAAAAATATTATCAAAAATTGAAAATTAAAAAAATTAACAACATAAAAAAATAATAAAAAATGGTGTCCACGTTGACACCATTTGGCATCCACGTGGACTCAAAATGGCGTCCACGTGGACGCCGAGAAGAATGGCGTCCATGTGGACGCCAACCATCAAACTTTTTTATAAATCCAAAACTTTTCTCTTTCATGTCATTTTTACCACATCTTTCACTCTCTCTTTTCGGTTTTCTCTCATCTTTCGATATTTTTTGCAAAGTAAGTTACTCTTTTTTTATCATTGTTATAATTGTGTTATTATTTCATTATAGTTATTGTTAATTAATGAATTCATGTTTATCATATGAAAATGTAATCGATTTAGTAAAGTCGTATATTATATGATTTATCGTATTATTTATACGTACATTATGCAATTTCAGATTTTATAAAATATATTTCATTTTAATATTTGTTAATATTAATTTTAAATTAATAATTAATTTATTTTTGGTCAAAATTTGGAGTCCACGTGGACGCCAAATTTGCAGTCCATGTGGACTCCAAAAATTTAGAGTCAATTGTTTTAACGTCCAAATTTTGGAGTCCAACTTTTGGACGCTAAATGCATTTAGAGTCCAAAGTTCTGCATTTGGAGTCCAAAAAGATGGACTCTAAATATGCAAAATTTTGTAGTGTTACAAACATTGCATGTAAATTGCTTTCCAATAGCTTCAGCATTTCACTTTTATTTTGTGTACAACCGACATTGGTATTTGTTAAATAGTTTGAAAACTATATTTCTCGTTTTCTCCACTCATGTATAATTCTATGTTTTAAATAGAAAAAAATGTTTGCTAAAATCATTATTTATTAAAAAGTGAGTTTTACGAATTTGGGGTTCACATTTAGTGGTATCAGAGCGGGGATTAGAATTCCCTGAGGACTGTGCCAGAAAAATATTTTCATTGCATCATTGTTTGTGAAACTAAGGTTTTGAAAGTGGTGATTTATATAGGATGGAGCCAGTTGACAATGTATCTCATGAGGCGACCGAGTCCCGAGAGTCTGAACAGGAGCAGGGATCTGCCCCAGGGCACGATGCATAACCGGCATATGCTGCTATTCCACCTTTCGACCCCACTTATGCTCATTTCTATGAATGATGCAAAGAATGATGAGAGAGCAAGGCGGTCAACTAGGAGTCAATACCGAGCGGATTCTCAATCGGATGCAGTGCACTTCAGAACAAAAGCTGAGGTGCACCATCTCGCTTCTAAAGAGGGATGTGTGGTACTGGTGGGAATAGTTCTTGGAAGCCAGAATGACCTACCTAACCTTAGGAGAATTTTTGGAGGGACTTTGAGAACAAGTACACCCTTCTCTTGTACCGAAGTCGTAAGAAGATTGAGTTCATGGAACTCAAACAAAAGGGAATGACTATTGTGAGTATGAGGCGCAATTTACGAGGCTCTCTCATTACACACCAGAGGAGGTAGTTATTGACCAACAGAGAGACCACTTTGAGCTGGGGTTGCAGTTTGACATTTGCTCCAGAATAGTAGAGAAGCAACCTGTTGAATAAAATGAAATATTCATTTATATGTTTTGATAATGTGTTAAATTAATTATGTGCTAAATTGATAAATATGTTAAGAATTAATTGAGTTTTAATTATGTTCTAAATTGATAAATGTGTAAAGAATTATTTGTGTTTTAATTATGTGTTAGATTAATGAGTGAAAGAATTATTTTTGTATGAATAATATTTTACTATTCATTGATTCGTAAAATACGATATTATTTGTATGTAAATAGTGATGCATAATCTGGATAATTATTTTTGTGAACTTATGTGCAAATATATTATGTTTGATTAAATAAAAATAGTGCAACACAAAAATACACGCATGAAATAAGCTTGTCACGTGAATAGTAATACGTGAATAGTAACGTCAATAGTGACTTGCTGTGTTTGTCAGTTTTACGAAGGAAGTTTCTGTGAGTTAACAAGTATATATTCAATCCATAAATATCTAAGTTTTTAGCATGATATTTGTTGTGATTTATTGTTGGTAAAATGAGCTGTAAAGAAGAATAAAATGAATCACATTTGGCAGCCATGTTCATCCAGTAAACTTTCCAGAATATCATGAATATGCAACAGCACTTCAGTGATGATTAATACATATGGTACACATGCTTTGTTTAATTTTTTGAAAGATCAAATGGACACAAGTTGGAAAGTAAGTTATTCCATTGTTTCATTAATGGAAAATTGGCTCCAGAATGCTTTAGCTTATATTCTGCAAGCATTAATACATATTGAATGTATAAAGAAATAGTTACAAATTGGAAAGGTTGGAATCT
>CANYCX010229025.1:0-10250 GCA_948193385.1 Breynia disticha f. nivosa | reverse complement strand
AAACCGTTTCTGAAACCGTTTCATTCCATATTCATTTCAGAACAACCGAACAGTTTTACGAACGGTATGGTAAGCCGTTTCACAACCCGTTCGGGTGTGATGACTGAAAAACATAATAACCAAACGGTTTGACGAACGGGTAGACAAACCGTTCTCCAAACCGTTCTACATTGATCATCACTCTATAAATTTACTTCTTAAGGGTTTATAAACCCAATGTGTTGTGTGGTTATTTGATTAAATGTTTATATATTATGGAAACGATTTGATCTAGTATGATTCATATAAGGGCTAAATATATGAATGTTAGGAAGTCGACCTTTTTATGGTTATGTTGCTTACTGAGTTAAAACTCATGCAATTTATTGCCTGCAACGCTCGGCAGGGTTTTGAGATCGTATTTTGAAAGAGAAGTGTGCAGTGCTTGGATTTTTGAGGTTCTGGAGACGATCTAAGGTGTGCTGAACTCTCATTGGTTTATGGATGGATCTTCCGTACATGTACATGACAAAATCCTTACATACAATTAAATGTATTTTGCTAGGTTATTATTGAAAACGGAATCGATAGGGTTCCTGTTTCTTTTATAACCTGGAAAACTGTTTTGTAAATTATATATATATATATATATGTATTGATGGTTTGCCAAATATGGATTTGATTGTATCCTTAAATTTTATTTTATATTATGGGTTGTAAATTATTTCTATAATAAAAACTTGATTTCTGGGTTTAAGTATCACTTGCAGGAGGGAAGTATACGTGAGTGGTATTTAAATTCGGGGGTCACAGCTTAAGTGTGAAGTTGTGAAATGTGCATGTGCCATGAATGCTGGAATTTTGTTTATGGAGATGACTAAGTGAGTTGGTGCAGCTTGTGCTTGATAATTGATTGATGATTATATGTTGAGATTGGATGTTGTTAAGGTTATAGATTGATGAGGAATGCTTATGATCCTATATTGAGTTTGCATGAAATGTTGGGTAAATTAAGTGGAATATATTGTGTTCTAAGATTTTCTTGTTATGGATGTTGGTTGGAAAATGTTGTTTATGTTTGAGATTGATTGTTGTGGAATGTTAAGTATTAAAGCTTTTGTTTTATAAACCCAGAAGGTCAAAACGAGCAGGGGAAACAGCTAAGGAAACCATTTCCCTTAGTCGTTTCCATTGCAATGAGAAACTAGCGAGGTAGAATGGCTAGGAGAACGGCCACAGCATGTGGTTCCCATGGCCATTTCCCTTGTTCTGGCAGTCCAAAATTTGTAATAATTAGGTAAGTTTGTGACGAAAATGGGAATAACGTGCAAACCTTATACATATATGAAGTATACTAATGTCCTAGGATGAATTCCGTAACAAATAAAACACTTAAAATATTGTGTTTGACATGGCAACGATGAGCCATTAGGGAAGCTAGGCGCAAATGCGGCTTTATGTTCCACGAGCACACCCATATTGACCGAACATTCCCATGCACATAAGCTTAACAAGAATAAGGTTTCGCTTACTGAGTATTTCTATACGCTCACCTTTGTTTTGCTGTTGAATGTGTGCAGAGCGGCTGTAGGGTATGTGACTCACATTTTTTGCGGGCTCAGGTGGTGATATGTGACTGCATAGGTTGGCTCCTAGTCTGCATATGACGATGTATAGATAGTTGATTTCCATGCATTGTTTTAAACCATAGCCACAGCTTCTGCATATGACGATGTATTGTATACACTTTATTACTGGCCGAGGTTTAAAATGGAATGCATGTTTATTCTTGATTTTATTTTAGGTGATCGGATCAACTATTTCATAAAAAGGTTGCCAAAATTTAGGATTAAATAAAAAACGTACTTTACAAATTTGAGCGTCAGATTTACTGGTATCAGAGCGGGGATTAGATTTCCCGCGGACTGTAACAAAAATTTTTTCTTGCATCATGTTTTTTAAAACTAAATTGGGTTTAATTTTGATTTTTGAATAGGGATGGAGACACTAGATAATGTATTACACGAGACCGAGGAGTCCCACGAGTCCACGCAGGGGCAATGATTAGCCCCAGGACATGAAGCTTACCCTACACGAGGTGCTATTCCACCTATTGACCCTGCCTATGACCAGTTCTTTTAGACGATAGTGTAACAGGTGTTGGGTAGGTATGGAGCTCGAGTGGGGGATGACATTGACCGTAATTTTGGATAGGTGCACAAGCAATGCGCCAAACCATTTGAGGGGACTACAAACCCCGCTAAGGCCAATGATTGGCTCCGACACACAGAGCGAATCCTTAACTGGATGAGCTGCTCGCCCGAGCAAAAACTGTGATATGCTACCTCCTTGCTAAAGAAGAGAGCGTGGGATTAGTCGGAGGCAGTACTAAGAAATTAGAATGACCATCCTACCCTGACGTGGAGTGACTTTTAGAGGGAATTTGCAGAGAAATACACTCCTTCCCACTATAGAAATAGGAAGAAGATCGAGTACTTAGAACTCAAGCAGAAGGACCTCACGGTTGTCGAGTATGAGGCCCAGTTTACCCAACTCTTTAGGTCTATGCCAAAGGATGTGGCCATTGATTTCCAGAGGAGGGACATGTTTAAGAGGGGGCTGCAGTTTAATATCTACACCCATATCGCACTGAAGCAACCCACTTACCAAACACTTTTGAAGAATGCACTCTGAGTAGAGGCGTCGTTTGGCTGAGGAGGGCTGATGCGAGGGTAAGAGACAGAGTGTATCTAGTGGGTCCAGTACCACTGAGGACAATAAAAGACAAATTACAGATCCTATAAGATTACAGGTGGAGTAGGCAGGCGGTATAGGGGTGGTTCTGGGAGCAGTGGATTCAGACTTTCAGACCACCTGGCCCAGTTCAGTAGAGCACTGGGGGTTATACCAGCAGGGATACTAGACAGCTATGTTACTACTGCAACCATCTTGGTCATCAGGCCAAGAGTTGCAACCAGACTGTTAAGGATCAAGAGAGAGTGGTTTTGGGGCAAAGCAGTGTTGGGGATAATAGAGCTACCACTACTACCGACAGAGGCAGAGGCAGAGGTGAGAGAGCTAATAACACCACCTCCAGAGGCAAATGAGCCTCACATTCAGCGACTCTGTCTCATACTCGTGTATATGCTATGACATAGGTGTTGTTTGACTCCAGATCTATGTGTTCTTTTATTAGTGAGTTGTTGGTTGAGTAGATCGGGGGTAAGCTATCACCTCTGGGTTACTTAGTAGCAGTTTCCATGCCAGCTGAGGATACAGTATTGGTGAGAGATGTGGTGAGAGATTGTGAGTTACAGATAGGTGAGGCAAAATATATTACAGATCTTATTATTTTAAGGATGACGGAGTTTGGGGTTATACTTGGTATGGACTAATTGTCTAAGAATCGAGCCGTGGTAAACTGATATGCAAAGGAAGTGGTCATAGAAGCTAACAGTGAAAAGAGGATACTGATGGTGGGCTAGCAAAGGGTTATTCCTTCCTGCTTGGTATCTGTATCGATGGCTGCAAGGTTGATTAGAGGTGGGTGTGAGGCATATTTGACCTGTGTGACAGATGTGAGTAAGAGGAAAATAGAGGTGAAGGATGTGGATGTCGTGACGGATTACCCAGAGGTGTGTCCAGATGAGCTACCGAGATTGCCACTGCAGAGGGAGGTTGATTTTGAAATTAAGATGGTGCTAGGAGCAGTACCAGTGTTAGTGGCACCTTATAGGATGGCAGCTATAAAGTTACAAGAATTAAAAAGGCAACTAGAGGAGCTTCTGGAGAAAGGATTTATCTGCCCTAGTGTGTCACCTTGAGGTGCGCCGGTCCTTTTTGTGAAAAAGAAAGACGAAAGTTTAAGATTGTTCTTTGATTACCGACAATTGAATAAAGTGACGGTGAAGAACAAGTACCCATTCTCGCAGATCCATGGCTTAATTGATCAGTTGAGGGGAGCAACAGTGTTCTCCAAAATTGACTTACAATAAAGGTATTGGCAGTTGAGGGTGGAGGAGAGTTCTATCCTGAAGACAGTGTTTAGAACTCGATATAGTCACTATGAGTTCACAGTGATGCCATTCGGGTTGACTAACGCACCAATAGCCTTCATGGCCTTGATGAATAAGTTGTTTCAGCTGTTTTTAGATCTGTTTATGGTGGTGTTTATCGATGAGGTATTGGTATACTCTAGAGACAGAGAGGAGCATGAGGGCAACTTCAAGTTGTGTTGGAGTTATTAAGAGAGAAAGAATTGTATTTTGAGTTTGAGAAGTGAGACTTCTGGATGAGGAAGGTGGTCTTCCTAGGCCACGTGATTTCAGCCGAGGGTGTGAAGCCAAACCAGAGTAAGATAAAGGCGGTGCAGGAGTGGGGGGCACCTAGGAATGTGTCTAAGGTGCATAACTTTCTGGGTTTGGCAGGTTATTACCTACGGTTTATAAATGATTTTTCCAGGTTGGACAGACCGATGACCAACCTTTTGAAGAAAAACACTCTGTTCATTTGGAATGAACGTTTTCAGGAGAGGTTTTAGGAGTTGAAGAATAGACTAGTAGAGGCTCCAATGTTGACGTTACCGATCGAGGGTGGTGGATTTGTGGTGTTTACGGATGCTTCTAGGGCAGTTTTAGGTGGAGTGCTGATGCAGAATGGGCGAGTGATTGCTTATACGTCTTGAAATTTGCGAGCACATGAGGCTAATTATCCTACCCACAAACTAGAGTTGGCTGCGATCATTCATGCTTCGAAAATGTGGAGGCATTACTTGTATGGTAAAACTTTCCAGATTTTCATCGATCACAAGTCTCAAGTACATCACTACACAGCAGGAGCTTAACTTGAGACAGTGGAGATGGATTGAGCTTATAAAGGATTATGATTGCGCGATAGAGTACCACCCGGGTAAGGATAATATGGTCGCTGACTCGTTGAGCCACAAAAGGAGAGAGGATGCAGATTGAGTGACTTATCGAGTGTAGTGCTTATTTTCCTTGTCGGAGTTGAAAGAACAGCTGGATGTGGTTGAGGGAGAGATGTTGGCTAATATTCGGGTGAGATCACAGATGAAGGACTTAATTTTGGAAAGGCATAAAGAAGATGAACGTCTAATGAATATTAAAAAAGGTGGAAAAAGGGAAATCGACTACACCACACCGAGTGGATGATGATGGGGTGTTTTAGTATAGGGGACATCTGTACGTCCCAGATATAGCAGAGACTAAGGAGAAACTGATGGATGAGGCTCACTCTTCACCATACTCGGTACATCCTGGTAGCACCAAGATGTATCGAGATACGAGGGACCTATAATTGTGGGTTAATATGAAGCGGGAGATAGCAGAGTTTGTAGCTCAGTGTTTGTCTTATCAACAGATCAAGGCAGAGCATCAAGCGCTAGTAGGGAAGTTGAGATCGGTTCAGATACCAGAGTGGAAATGGGAGAACATAACGATGGATTTTATTGTGGGTTCTCCAGGGACCTTCAGGCAGCATGACGCAGTTTGGGTGGTGGTGGACCGGCTTACTAAGTCAACACATTTTCTAGCGATCCCATAGGATGACACCTTGAATAAGTTGGCGAGCTTATATGTGTCAGAGATTGTTAGACTTCATGGAGTGCCTCTGTCTATTGTATCAGACCGTGAACTGAGGTTCCCTTCGAGGTTCTAGAGAAGTTTACAGGATGCTATGGGTGCTCGACTGTGATTCAGTATGACAATCCATCCTCAACTGACGGGCAGTCAGAGAGGACAATCCAAACAGTTGAAGATATATCAGGGCATGTGTACTTGAGTTTGGGGGCAATTGGGATGACCACTTATCATTGATTAAGTTTGCCTACTACAACAATTTCCACTCCTGTATTGAAATGACACCATATGAGGCTTTGTATGGGAGGCGATGCCAGAGCCCAGCATACTAGGACGTGGAAGTTTTGTGACAGATTTAGGGACCCAAGTTGGTTCAGTAGAATCTCGAGAAACTTAAGGTAGTATAGAGGTGTATGCAGGCAGCCCAGGACAGACAGAAGAGGTATTTTGATCGGCACCACTAAGAGATTGAGTACGAAGTCGGGGATAGGGTGTTTCACCAAGTTTCACCTTGGAGAGTAGTGATTTGGTTTGGGCAAAAAGGAAAGCTGAGTCTGAGGTACGTGGGTCCATACGAGGTTATAGAGAGAGTTGGACTACTTGCCTACCATTTACAGCTACCTGCAAAGTTATCTCGACTCCACAACATTTTTCACGTGTCGATATTGAGGAGATACAGATTTGATCCGAGTCATGTGTTGAGAAAGCCAGAATTATAGATCGCAGAGGATCTCACTTATGAGGAGGAGCCGGTTGAGATCTTAGACCGGCAGGTTCGACAGTTTGGAAAATCGTGAGATTCCAATGGTTAAAGTGAAGTGGACTTTCCATTCACCAAAGAAGGCGACCTGGGAGGTGGAGAGCGATATGCGGGAGAAGTGCCCACATCTCTTTCCCGAGGCTGGATGAGTTAAGGTATGTTTCAATCCTTGTTGTTTATGTTGGGGGTTAAGAGTTTTACTAAAAATGTTGAGTTATTTTAGTTAAAAACCTAACTTGTTTCAAATTTTGGGGACAAAATTTCTTAAGGGGGAGAGCTGTAACGCCCCGAAAAAAATAACCGAAAACTAGCAAAAATATCACCAGAAATCAGCAGAGGACGCTGAAAAATTGGCCTGGTACGGCAAAGGAAACAACTTTGGAAACTTTTCCCATGGCAGTTCTGCACCCATTTGACAGCACAAAAATTTGTGATGATTTCAAATGGGAAAGGTCACTAAAATAGTTGAAGGATATTCTTGAGGTCGTTCTGAACGTTGGTAGGCTAAAATAAAACGTGCATTTTCATTAAATATGAATAGTAAAGCAACCCAAATCCTTCCAAACACATTTCAAACCTTGTGGAAGCTAACATATTGCCTCCCGCACTTAAGGATTTATATATTTCACCAAGAAACGTGACCTAGATGAACTCGACCATTTACGAATGGGTTTCAGCAAGGTGAGTTCCAATTATGTCGGATTTTACGTGATATAGAGTGAGTTTTCTGTGGGGTTTTTTATGATAATTGAAAAGTATGCGTGTTTTGCTCACATTGTAAGAATGGTGGGAGTTTTGTGATTATAGGGTTTGAGGAGGTAGGAATTCTTGAGAATTTTGAATTAGAACATAGAATTGAGTTTGAAAAAGTGTGTAATAAACAAAATGTAGGAGGTAGTGCTCGAAACTCTGGGCGAGGTTGAACCGAGAACCAATTACGAAAATTACAAGGTAAGTGCACTTTTGACACTTAGTTTGGGAGGTTGTGCCTCCATATGGTTGATTGTATGTGGTTAATGCTTGTTTTGATGAAATGGTGACAAATATGAGTAGTAACAGACTTGTTTTATCTTAACTTGGTTATATGGAATGGCTTGGATGTTGAATAAGCTTGTGTTTGTTAAGGTTGAATGAAATCGATGAAGGTAAATGTTAGCATAATGTCCCATGAATGAAATGATATGTTCTTGTGAAAAGTGTTGGTTATTCTTGATTATGTGACGTGTGGAAATTGTTAATAAAGCTTGAGATGTTTGAATTTGCATGAGATGTCAAATTGGAAATTATGTTTGGTTGTGATTATGAGTGATTACTTGTATTAAATTATGGCTTATGCTTTGATGTTTGTCCACATTATGTTTTGTGATTTAAATGTGAGAAGCTTGTAAATTATTTGTTGTTGACTATATGATGTTATGTGAAGAAAGATTTGCGAATCACTTTGTGTGGTTTGAAACATGGGATAATGTATTGAGTTATACCACGAGTAGGACATATTTGATATGACTATGCTAACTGTGGTGAGTGGTGCATTCATGACATAATGGCATTTCACGAGTATGAATGATGCGTTCATGAAAGATAAAAAGAAATGGGAGGGGGTGCTCAAAATAGGAGAAATCCCTAAAGATATAATAGTTTGGAGTGGGTGCTCAAAATGGGAGAGATACATACTTTATATATATAAGGAAGCGTGTGCTTGTTTGGGAAGACCCTAAGAAAATTCAACAAAAAATGGAGTGGGTGCTCACCGTTAGTAAATAAGGAGTAGGTGCTCACGAAGGAGAGATCCTTTAAATAAAAGATAATGAATGAACCCCGAGGCATTTGCGTGTGAAATGCATTCTACATTTTGCATTATCATTATATCATGCATCCTTTTATGGTTATGTGAAATATTATGCTTGAGTTTTGGAATTGTATGGTTACTTAAGTGTGAAGTTGTGAAATGTGCATGTGGTATGATTGCTTAAATTTTGTTTGTGGAGATGACTATGTGAGTAGGTGTAGCTCGGTTAGTGCTATGAAGGAAAGGTATTGATGAATATAATTTTGTTGTGCTTGATAATTGATTGATGATTCAATGCTGAGATTAGATGTTGTTCAATTTATATATTGACGAGGAATGCTTATGATGCTATGTTGAGTTTGCATGAAATGTTGGGTAAATTAAGTGGAAGATATTGTGTTTTAAAATTTTTATGTTGTGGATGTTGGTTGGAAAATGTTGTTTAAGTTTGAGATTGATTGATGTGGAATGTTACTATGACCCCTAAATTCGATTACCACTCAATTTCATACTTATCTCTCAAGTGGTACCCAAACTTGGAAATCAAAGGTTTTTAAGTAACAATTTAAGAATAAAAGGGTATAAGAGAAAGCATTTATGCATGTTCAATGTCAAAGTATTCAATCCTTCATTTACCTGAATAATGATTCATAAGGGTTTTAAAAAAATATGGAAATATCGAAACGCGTGTATGTTTACAGACTCAAATGAGTTTTACAAGGAAAGAAATCAACTAAAACCCAAATTCGAATACAACCAGTCAAATAACATATATGCATTAGCAAGGTTCAATACAAACAATTTATATGACATATGGTTTACACAACCTCTAGTGCACCGCCCACCTCGGTTCTTTGATTCTTTAAGCACGAGTCAGAGTGAGCAAAACAATCAACCGTACCTCTGCAATATCTTCTCAAATCCCTGCCAATATGGCAGTCATAACACGCAATGAGTTGTGAAACTCAATAATCAACACTTACCAGAATGGACAACTTCCCTAACAAGTTCGCATTCACATATATCCATACCTTTCATACAACATTTATAACCTTCTCAATATCATCAAGCTCAACATGTTTGACAAACCAATTCAGCATATTACCAAGCCAGCATTTAAACCATCTTACTTGTTAGACCGAGAATGTAAAACAATACCACTATCATTCTAACACAATCATTCATATAGGCCATACAATACGGGTTGTCTTTCTGTGTTACAATCTTATTATTATTCAATCAAGTCAATGTCCAAGCATTCAAGCATGTATTCATTTACCCTTCATAATCCACCTTCTTAATCATATACTTATCAATTATAAACACATACATGGATGGAAAATTGCAAGTCACATTGGTGGTTTTTATGTATACCGAATTAAACATGTAAACTAGGTCACAATACTTAAATTCTGCAATTTAAAAACATGTTTTGAAAACTTGGTTATATCACTAAGTCGTTAAGGAATACTCAAGCAATTTCACTCGTCCATTTTATATATCTTCCTCATTAACCTTACAAGTTTTCAAAATCACATGCAATTACTAAACATTTTGGTAAAATCCAATTACTACACGGGTTATGACCGACTATGCGTGGTGGTAGACAACTATGCGTTGTCGCTACCACACTGCATAGTTGGAGTACAAATAGACACGCAGTTGTAGTTAAGTATGCGTTGTCACAGCGAACACGTGTACTTAACCATGATCACGTGCGATTCTCTGACCTGCAGGGAGAAAACAAACACTCAACATAAAACATTCAATCAACACTTCAATATCATACTTTTCACCACACCTAACACCGTTCAATATCATTTCCACATTCAGATCACTCAACATCTAATTAAACAATTAAGCTAAAACGTTTGTACAACCCATTCACACAACCTCACAAGTACCAAGCAATTCCAATTCACAAACCAAATGTAATACATAACTTCATAATCAAAGGCAACATCAATACTTAAGAAGTTCACACATTTTCTAAGCTTACGCCACAACATACCCAACAGACATTCTTAACCATTTCTACACTCATTCCACATACATCCATAGTAAGACATTTCACCCACGATCAATCATCATATTCACAACCAAATCATAACCATATGTATCAATA
>CANYCX010228922.1:0-17672 GCA_948193385.1 Breynia disticha f. nivosa | reverse complement strand
TATGACATATGGTGGATCAATAGTAAAGGAGGAAGATTATTTCCGAAGATATCACTAGAGTTCATAACACTGGGCCCAAATTACTGTGTTCTTGTAGAAAATTTGATTAATGTGATTAATCACTGGTTCTTACAAGATATGTAATTAGTGTTTATGACAAAATTTCGTGAGATCAAAAAGAGTCGAAATTGGTGATATTAGGAAAATAATCTAGGGAATAATCACGTTTAGCCGAAAATAGAAAATAGCGAGTGTTGTTCTATTATACTTGAGCTGCTTAATCGCCAGAAGCTTATTTCGTTGAAGGTCGTGCGCCCGCGCTACACAAGATGGAAAACCGTTCCCTTAAAGAGAGAATTTGTACTCGCAATCGTCATGTGCGAGTGGGAGATGAAAGGATAATTTATTCCGCCCATGACGGTTGGGTTGCTGAATAAATATAATTAAGTTAAGGGACTTAATTATGATTTATTTGGTTGAAGGATTAAATTAGAAAAAATTTTGGTTTAGGGACCAAAGTGTAATTATGCGTGAAAATGTACCATTTCACCAAATGGTACCTCCACTTCTATATAAGCATCATTCCTCCCTCATTTCTCATACACTCCACATTTCCACCAAAAGGAAGAAGAAAGAAGAGAGACATCTCTTCTTCTAGGAAAATAACCAACAGGTGGTTATTTCTCTCGGGGTTCAGATTCCGGTGTAGGATCGGGTGCGAAACATTGCCCGTATCTCGACGCTCCGCGCCTGTGGATACGAACGTACCCTCAACGAGGTATTGTATTTCTCTTCCGCTGCGTCGAACGGAACACAATGTGTGCATTTTCTGTTCATTTTATTTACGCGTTTTTATTAATTATTCGTTAATTAATTATTTTGTATATATGTTATATGTGCGCCTATGTTCTTTCATTGGTATCAGAGCCAAAAGGCTGTCAATTTTTAGAATTAGTATTCTAAAATGTTGGATGGTGTTCATTGAGAGTGATGGGGCTTAGCTACACGGTCAAATTCCATCTTTAACCCGTTCTATATGTCAAGTTTTCATATATACAATATTTAAAAATATTTGTTTATAATGTTAAAATATAAAAAATAAAATAAATGTAGTAAAATAGAAATAAGTATAACTAAGGTGATAAAATAAAAAGGTTAAATTTTTAAAGTGACGCCCTATGTATTTTGTATCAACCCTTTTCTCAAAAGAAATGAAAAAGGGAAGGAAAATGGTTAGAAGTTAGAACATCTAAAATGGGTTTATTGAGTTTTAGAAATTACAATCATAAAATGATTTATGTATATAAATTATATAATATGCATTGAAAAATGAATTCAATTTTTAAAAAGTGAATTATTAGAAAATTGATGGGTCTTAGTGTAAAATTTAATGAAACATCTTAGTGTAAAATTTAATGAAACATGTATGAAAAAAAATAGTTTAATAAATAAAAATTAATAAAATATTGGCATAATATATTATAAAACTCTCAAAAAGTTTATAAATAGACATACTATTAGAGCATGCTTACTATTTTATGTTGATGTAGTAAACTTTTTTCATATGAAGTTTATCAACATGGAGTAGTTTATACATATATGAGATAAACTCAAAGGTAAATTCTACTTGTTTAAAGGGAAATTTATAAGAGGTGTAATAGGTACAATAAAATTTAATAAGAAATTGATGAGAAAAATTAATAAAATATTAACATAATATTTTTATAAATTTTTTAAAGTGTGTTACAAGTAGGGATACTCATGCCTCAGGGTTGGCACTAATGAGAATTGAGTGTGTAACAGCAAAGATAGAAAGTAATGTTTTGTTTGGATTATGAGTTTATATTGTATTGTTAAACATGGTTTTAAAATAACCATACTTATTTTGGTCTTTTATTATATGGTGTTGTATGGTTTGAAAATGTAAAGGAAAACTATAGAGATATAATCCACCAAATTAGTGGGTTGTGATGGATTTATAGTTTAAACTATACTATCTAATATTATACAATATCATATTATACATTAATGAACTACCATGACCTATAAGCACAATGTGAGAAACCTGTGTTTCTATGGTTGGCAGTTGTGTCCGTAAAATTACAAAAGAAAAAACAAAGCCTTGTAATAAAGAGAAGATGAAGAACCTCTCCAATCTCTTGTCAATTTAAATCTCTTGTCAATTTAATACTAAAAAAAGTATTGTTTTTTAAAAGAGAACCAATTAAAATACTCAAAGTAATCAGAAAGAAGTAAAGTGATTAGGTTCTTGTAATAATTTGGTAACAAGAGCAGTTGGGACAGTAGTTAAGTTTGTGTCTTTTAAAATCATCAATCTTTGCCACCTGTACTTCTGCAGCCAAAAACAAGCAGCTTCTCTCTCTCTCTCTTTTCCTTTTGGGTTTTAAATAACACAAAATACTCTTTCTCTCTCTAGCTTCATAGGTGTAAATAAGGTCTGTGATCTATAAATGTTGGATTTTTATGCTTCTTATAGTATTGTTTATCGAAGTTTTCAATTTGTGAAATTTGGCTTCTTTTATTAGTGTGAATTCAAGCCAGCATTTGATGGTCTTAAAGAATGTACCTGTCAAACATTCATTTTGAAGGACTCTGAATTACCAGTTTTGGAATACTATTCATCTAGCATTTGATGCTTTTTCAACTCTCTGGACTTCCATTTGAGAATATCTCAAAAGGGTTTCTGCAAGTTCCCTCCTTTTCTTTCTTCGTGAGGAGTTTGGGGTGATCTTATTGATTAAGCTCTTAATTGAAGCTCTTTCAGGGTGCTAATTGCAGTACATTGGTGTTTAACTGTGATGAGATTGTAAGAAAAGGGAATCTCCTTTCTTTTCAAGACTGATTTGCTGTTGGGTGATGCCATTTGTTTTTCTGTGTCTACTTTATGCTCTGAAAGGTTCGCTTTCTTGTCAGTAAGGAAGCATTTTTATTGTTCCCCATTTTTTTCTCTGCATGCATCAGTAGATTTGGTCATAGAGATTTTGAAAGATGGAGATAGTAGCTTGGTAACACTGAGATAGGATTTTATGCCTGTTGCTTTGGATTTCTCTTTTTTTCACTTTGTGTCCATCTGATGCTGCAATGAGGTGTTCTTTTGCTTTAGCATCCTCTTCAAACCAATAAAGCTGCCAAGGTTACTTGGTGAGTAATGCAAGATATCAGATCCTAAATTTTGGTCAAAGTTGCCTTTTTGTTTTTTAATTCCTTGCGTCTATATATTTAGTGATCACCTTTGTTGCTTTGGGATTTCTTCACTGTTACATTTTGTGGGTTTGTGTCCTAGTCTTGGGGGTTTTAGATTTGGAATCTAGAATATGGGTGGAAGTGCTGATCATCATGATGATTTGAGGTTCCCAAATAGAAATGGTGGTGTCATGAATTGTCCAACTTCTGCAATGAGCTCAAGTCCCTTCTTTGCTTCTGCTTGGGATCCGATTGCTTCATTGGGTTCTCATGAGAATTTTGGAAGCTCATCTGTTGTTGTATCTCAACCTGAATTCAACAACTCTCCTTATCCTGCTGTTATTGACCACCAAGGAATTGGAAGTGCTTCCCAAATTACTTCTCATTATCCATCTGATTCAAGCTTGGTTGAGATGGTACCAAAGTTTCAATGCTTTGGAAGTGGAAATTTCTCAGAAATGGTTAGCTCTTATGGTATGAATCAGAGTGGCCAAATTAGCACTTCTGGTTGCCCTCCACATTTTGCTTTGAACAAGGAGGATAATATTGAAAGAAGTTCTGCTAGTGATGCACAATGCCTGGACAATCACCGTCAATTAATAGATGATGGTGCCTTGAGAACATCACCAAATGTGAAAGGGCAGAAGAGAGCGGCTGAGTCCAATTCTTCTTTTGATCGAAGCAAGGTAAATTGAGACATGTTGCGATGTAGAATTTATGAAATTGAAAGATTCTCTGGAAATTTCTGCCAGTGATTACAATTTTGAAGTACATGACTTGTGATGTTTGTGCCATAGGATACTGAGGGAGAGCTCCGGAATGATCACTCCAATGAGAGTTCAGATACTCTGAAGGAACAAGATGAGAAGAAACAAAAAACTGAAACTGGGATAAATGTTCGAGGTAAGTCAGCATCTAAAGCAGTCAAAAATAGTTCTAACAATGGAGAAGCTCCTAAGGAATATATTCATATTAGAGCTAGAAGAGGCCAGGCTACCAATAGTCACAGTCTTGCAGAAAGGGTACAATTCCAAGCCTTTATTTTGCTTCAAGTAATTAAAAATTCTGTCGTGCATGCCGGTATTTATGATAGAAGCTCTATGCAGTTGAGAAGAGAAAAGATAAGCGAACGGATGAGATTGTTACAAGAACTTGTTCCGGGATGCAGTAAGGTATATTATGTCTTTATCTGATATGCCATGAACCTGTTTAGAAGAAGAGATTAGTGCTGATATAAATTTATGTGCCGATTATCATATTAGATTACCGGAAAAGCAGTGATGCTTGATGAGATAATCAACTATGTTCAGTCATTGCAACAGCAGGTCGAGGTATGCAATAGCAAATTATCATTTCGATTTTAAAGGTTGTTCAGGTCATTTAGCTGGTTGGTTAGTTAATCTGTTCTCCTGGTGCAGTTCTTGTCGATGAAACTCGCGACTGTTAATCCGGAATTGAACATTGATCTTGAGAGATTATTATCCAAAGAAGTAAGATTTTGACATAACTAAACGTTTTGCGTAGGTTCACGTGTTAGTTTTCTCCATATTACAGTGAATTGATGCAGTTTCTTGGTTTCCTTTCCTTATAGATCCTTCACTCCCGAGGAAGCAATGCATCGCTGCTGGGATTCAATCCCGGATTGAACCTGAACGCTTACTCGAACGGGCTATTTCAACCAGGCGTTCCAGTTATTCCAAGCGGAACCCCGCAATTTCTTCCAATGCCTCAAGTAAATCAAAGACTGTTCTTTTCCAGTGAACATCATTTTAGTTATTTCACAATGATGCTCATTTTTGTTATTTCTTTTTATGCTCAGACCGTTCTAGAAAATGAAATGCAAAGCCTTTTCCAAATGGGATACGATTCAAATCCAGCAATGGATGGTTTCGGACCAAATGGTAAGTTCCAGGTCAAACAGCATTGAACAAATCGAACTGCTGTTCGGATTTTACTAACTTCTGTCCAATATTGTGCAGGGCGGATGAAGCTGGAGCTCCAGAACCCAGAGAAGACGAAAGGCTTCAACTCCTAACAAAGAAAAGTTGAGCATCTGAAGTTGATCCATGGAAGATGATAAATTGTTTGTACAGGTTTAAGCTCCTAACAGAAGAGTAGGTTCTTCGGATTTTTAGAGGAAGAAGACGAAATAGAATCATACACATGTATATTTTGGACACAGAGTTGGTTGGGAATTGAATGGATCAATGGAGGCCGTTTTTGGGGTTTAATCTTGTCCTGTATTGCTTTCTTTGCAATGTGAACATATTGGAAACTCAAAAGAGAATATACGAGTGAGAATTTTTTTAATCAAATACTATATATTTTCTGTGTAATTTAGTAGAAAAAAAATCAAAGAAAAAGAATATAATATATTTATAGTACTTATGTAAAATAATCTGTAAAAAGAAAAAAAAATGTCTTATAGTAATAGGTAATTTTAGATGAGACGAAAATTATTAATGATTAAATTAGTTGTAAGTGGCAAACTTTAATTAGTTTTATAATATTTTTTTATTTAATAAGTTATTATAATTTAAGAATAAATACTTTAAAGCATATATTTCGGTAGAAAAATAAGAATTGATTAACTTAATAAAGTTAAAAATGAATTTTATAATAAATAATATGTATAAAAATAAAAAATATTTTTATATTAACATAAATAATATGAAATATTAAATTAAAATGAGAAATGAGAGTAAAAATTACATATAAAGTTTTTTTAAGTGATTTTTGACTCTCGGTTCGGAATAATTTTGTGAAGGTAGGTTGTATCACGAAAGCCAAACCAAAAGAAGTGAAAACGACATCGTTCAGCAACAGCTGAACAACAAACTACGTCGTTCCAAGATAGACGGTTGTAAGGCCAAAAACCCGTATCAAACTGCCACCTCCTCAAAGATCTCCCTTCCAATTCACCAAAAACTCACAACCTCCACCAAAACCCCTAATCCTCTTACTCCCACACGAAACTCGGTTTACAAATTTCAATCAAATTTTGAGAAAAAAAAGTCCTAGAAAAGTTGGATCGAGAACTCCGACAAAATTACGAAATCGCCATCGGGAAGTCTAAAAATAATGGGAGGAGAAGAGGAGGATAGGCGTAAGACGACAAACCAATGGAGTTCATCGAGCAGAAGGTACGAAGAAAAGGAGGATGCTAAATTATGGGGAATTCTTCTTTTCGGCCTCATTGGAGCCACTGCCACCACCTTCGCTGTAAGTTCTCTCTCTCTATGTTTGTTTTTTAATTTTAGATACATGTGAATGTGGTGGCTTTTTTTATTGTTGGGATGAATTATAATAGAAAAGAGAATTTAAGGACAGGTTGGGCAGTTGCGAAGGACAGTTGATTGGTTTTATTCTCAGGTATTGTGTTAAAATTGTTAATTGTAAGTTTGGTGATATGTTTGTGTGTGGCCTGATTGTATCTGTTATTTACAGTTAAAGGCACAGACAGGAGGAAAAGGCCGTTCTTTTCGAACCAGTTTTCAGGAGGAAGCATGGAAAAGATATAATCGACGAATGCAGGAAGAGTACGAAGAAGAAATGGAGAGAGTGGTGAGTTTAGTGGTTTGGCTCGCCGTGTATAGATTTAACATCTTTGATTGTTTTGTGAAAGTTAGCCGAAAGGAAACTAGTTCTTACCGATTGATTTGCTTGATTGTATAATGTTGTATGTTGTGTCTAGGAGCGTATAAGACGAATGCAAAGTGTGTTCAATCGAGAGAGAAACAAGTATAAAAGAAGTTATGAGAGTTGGAGGGAAAATGGTCCCGGTACTTATCATCAACACTTTCAGCGAGATGATTGGTATTGGAAGGCTGATACGTCATTCAGAGATCAACAGTCGAACTTCAGAAGGACTCCTAGAGAAAGTAGCAGCCAACCATTGTCTCAACACTACTCTGTCTTGGGACTTGATAGGTAATGCTGCTTGTTGATCTTTGTATTGTACAGACATGCAGTTGGTCTCATTGTACTCCGTAAAGTATTTTTTGTTTGGAAAATGGACATTTGATTTACTTATCTTGAGTTTACGTAGCTCAGTTATTGTAGAACATCTGATTGTGTTAGAACCTTTGAGCTCTCTGGAGATAGATTAAACATAACAAATTTGTACATTATGACTTATCCACAAACAATCATTCACTAGCAGACTGGTAGAAAAGATTTGAACTTACTGGTTGTCGTATATATTCAAGAAATTTGGGTCTTGCAATCTGCCATGTGGAAATGGATTCTGGCTAATTTCAATCCCTTGTAAGTTTTAACCAAGAAAAAAAAGTGTTATTTCGGTAGCTTAACTGTTATGGTAAAATTAGTTTTTGAAACTGGGTTGTTCTTGCATTAAGATATTCTCCCCTTGTGCATGTCCCTATTTATAGGATTTTCTGAGGATTCAGCTGAAATAGGCCTTTAAATTTAATTAGGGTCATTAAAGCTTATCCTTATGTTTTGAGCCAAACAGAGTCGTTCCGGAGTCTTATATCAAATTTAGTTTGCAAAAGCCTGCTCCTCGTGATTACTGATTGTGAACAAATTACAATCTTTGTTAATTCTGTCGAAGTGATTGGTTTTGCAATGGCAGCTTAGATAATATATTTTTTTTCCCCTTTCTATCTGCAGGCGCAGGAAAACACCTTATTCAGATGCTGAGATTAAGGTATGACTTCATCATCAGTTTTTTTACCTCTTTTGCTTATACCTTATTTTACTGTAAGAGTCAGTGATCAACCATCGAATTATAGTACTTCCTCCATCTGTTTACACATTTCACAGTGCACATAAACTGGTGATTGACCTTATATGGTTCTATTAATTACTTGCTCAATTTTTCTTAAGGTTAGCAACCTTGGTATTATGGTGTGATCTGTCTTATATTGGCTAGATAGCTTAGGAGAACTTTCTTCATTCACTAGCTACCAGTACCAGCACTGTCCCATTTGGATTTGCAGTCACCATCTTTGTCTCTGGTAGTGCCTGGCCAATATGTCTAGTCGTAGGCTTCTGATGAAAAATATTCTGGGTTGCTAGTGATGTTCTTTTGTGCCATATTTTATGCGATTAGCTTGCTTATTTCGTATGATTGTCGTTTTTCTGTATGTCTGTTCCAATTCTGACTTGAGTTGCTGCCATGCAGACAGCATTCAGAGCGAAGGCAAAGGAGTTTCACCCGGATCAGAACCAAGAAAATAAAGGTTCGATACACACTGTTGTGGAGAACTATTTATTGGTTACATGTGCAGTAGTTTTAACTTATTGAGGTATACTGTATTGCAGAGGCTGCGGCTGAGAAGTTCAAAGAAGTTATGTTGTCCTACGAGGCTATCAAACAAGAACGAAAATTCAAATCGTGAATTGGATACCAAATAGCTTATTGGATATCGTATACGTAGAAGGATGCTACAGAATGGTGATTAAATGATTCCATCATTACAGGTTTCAGTTCTGTGCTGAGAGCTTATTCTGTATTTATAGGTTGCTGCAGAAACCGGCGGTAAAGTTTTGTCAAATCCGACTATAAAGAAGAGCTGTTAATGGATTCATGCCTGACCGGCCCTTCTAATACCCGCTTTGACCCAATTTTAGAACTTGTATAAAAGGAAAAGTTACTCTCTCATCGTAGATGTTTGCTTGGAGCAAATTGGTTGAATAATTTTAACACTTTTTTGGACATCGCTTTTTGTTAAATGAGTATGAGCGGTGTTAAACATTGATTGTATCTATCGGCACTTATCATTTGGAAATTGCTCATTTGAGTTTACAAATGCTTATTCTTGTATGGCATGGTACTGTTATCTTCACCAGTATTCTACTTGTGATCCTGTGGTGTTAAACTCAACTAAGGATGCAAATAAGGCGGGGATTCCTATTCTCTGCGGGGATCTTCGTTGCCATGGGGGGATATGTCCGAACTTTCTTTCTCACAGGGCTGGAACGGGAGGAAATTCCTCACCAAAACCCGGCTGGGCGGTGAGGAGAAGGGCCCCCCTTACTCCAGGGGTTTCTCTAGGGCGTTGCCAGCAGGCAATTTCATACATCTATGGTCTATACATATTCACATCGAGGTTTAATTTCTTAAACTTTGTCACACAGCATTATAGTTTAAATACAAACCAAATGCATTCTCCCTTCCAATTTGTTTTTTTGTTTTTCATATTGAATATTAAATGCAGTGTTATAAAAATCAGACCGAACCGGCCGATCGGACCGGTGAACCAGTGAACCGGTCACTGGTCCGGTTCCGGTTCACCATTCAAATCGGTCTGCAATCGAATTGGTATTAAACCGGTGGAAACTGACGAACCGGTCAGTTCAACCGGTGAACCAGACCGATTTTTAAATATTAAAAAATTAAATAATTTAAAATATATATATATATTATTTTTAAATTAATGGTTCAACCAGTAAATCACCGGTTCGACCAATGAACCAACCACCCAGTCTCTTTTTGGTCTGATTACTGGTCCGATTCTGATAACACTGATTAAATGCATAGTAATTAAATGTGAGAAAATGTTGATTTCAATTTTGGTGAATTTTTAAGTGAGTTTTTTCACTAAATTGTTTTGAGAATCATTCCTTAAAATTTCCATGACTTTCCAAGAAAATGTTTGTGTCGTTTGATGTCAGTCCACTAATAGCTGGTGCCCTATTGGTCACCATCGATTGGTGGAGGCACTTAGAGCTATCAAAAATTGATACGATACGATTACACGATACAACATACTTTTAGGAGGATTTGGATTTAGTATAAATGTGTTCGTGTCATAAAAGTGTCGACCTGTTGATAACACGTCAAAATTAAGCGTTTTCGTATTATAAACGTGTCGACACGTATATGACACGATTAACCCGTGTAATATAAATGGGTAACCGTGTCACATAATGAGACGACACACATAAGACACGTATATGACCTATGTAAATATCTTTAAAAAAAATTACATAATCCTAAATTCCTAACCTAATTGGAGACAAGCTCACATAGCCACACATAACACACCCTCCACTTACCCTAATTCCTCCACTCGTGACACACCCCAACCAACACTAACACTAACCCAAATTCTTCCTCTCCACTAAGTCGTGCACTCACCAACTCGATCCCCCTTCTTCCTCCCCACCGCCCCTTCCTCCTCATTCCTCGCCGCCATTGCCCTTTCCTCCTCCTTCCCTCACAAGTGACTACCTCCAGCCCATTGTCCCTCCTTCACCTTCACGTTTTTGCCGATCACCACCAACCCTCATAAGTGACTACCACCAATCCCCCAAAATCATCAAACCTAACAAGACACTGCCAATAATCCACCAACCCTCACAAGGAGTATTTTATTTGAACAGTTAAGTTATAATGTAAATTTATTATTCGTGTCATATCGTGTCATAACTTAAACGTATAATAAACAGGTTAACGTGTCAAAAGGTAACTTATAACATTTAATCGGGTTAAACGTGTCATTTCTTGTCAATACGTTTAATAAACAAGTCTTGTACGTGTTTGAAATTTTGACGTGTAATCATATCAACAGAGTATGTTGACACGGCAATAAACGACACGCCGACCCTGTTTTGACAACTCTAGAGGAACCACCAGCTTTTGGAGGAGCAGAGAGGACGACAGTGGATAGTGAGGAGGATGAAGAGACAGCACCGTAAACGACGTCGTGTCCTGTTAGTTTTTAAAACGAAGAAAAATAATTGGCGCAAGAAGAAGATTTAAAAAAGATGGACAGAAAGACGTATGCCCTTGATATGTCTATCAACTACCATATAAAAAGAGAGACTCGTGGTGAGCATGCAATGCAATGATGTAAATAAATGGACAAAATAACCATATTTAATAGTCTAATTTTGTTTTAATTTTAACCTAAATAATATCGTTTTGATTTTTTTATTTAATAATATCCTAATGAAAAAAATATGTTTAGCATTTTGATTCGTTTATTATTATTATTATTTTTTTTTAAATACATTGAGAAAAAATTTCAATGTTTATATCACTTCTCCTAAAATTATTTTTGAATTCCTCATTAGGAGTAATCACTATTGTCAATCGAGTTACCTACTTCTTTATGATATCTTAATTTTTATCGAATTTGGTGTTCCCACTAAAAAAAATCCTGAATGTTGAATATGTGCGTGCGTAGAAGTAACCATTGACACCAATGCTCTAAAATGGTTTTCGTGTGCTGTATTCTTACGGTGAAACCATTTTAAATTCCAATTTCGTGCCACACCAGACATCTCAACGTTGTAGTATTTTATTTGTCACGTTGAAGTTGTAAAAAAATGTAGGTTGGGACTACTGTTTCAACTCGACTCGTTCGTGATGACGTTGAAGATGAACCCTACTAATAAACAACCTTTTTTTTAAATATTGGAATACTTCTAAGGTCTTTTTGGAAATATTTAGTTTTGGATTGGTAATCTTAATGGTTTATAAATATTTATTTGTAAGCAATGTTATCTTGAAACGATCAATTGCCGGCAAATTCCAGGGCTTTTGATTACTTCAAATTCGATAAAAATTTATGTTATTTGGCATCTCAGCACTATTGCATCAAATCATACCTACCAACCACCTTAATTAAGGGTATGAAATTAAAAGAGAATCGAAAATAGACGAGAACATAAAAAACAAGATAAAAAAGAACGATGTTAAAAAAAATACAATAAAAAAAACGATTTCACATAATGAGACACGGGAAGGGAGACGACCCCTTCTCCTTCATTTGCTTTTAGTTATTAGCAATCATAAGAAAGCACTTGTCTACAAACTCACTAATTCTACTGAGAGAAGTTTTCATTAACATCACTTTTTCAACCTTGAAAACTACAATGTACCAATATAGTATATGATAATGTATTTGCAATGCCATAATGGATAGGGTAAGTTCTCGTTATATACAAATTGGAAGCAATCAAGTCAATGACTTGAAATTGTAAGCATGCCCACTTCCAAACAAATTTTTGGTTGAAATAAGGGAAACAAGCCAAGAAATTATTCACATCAAGGGAGGAAATTAAAGCAATTTGAACCAAAAAAATAGTTATTATATTTAAGTTCAGAGTCAAAGCCAAAAACATTTTACAAAAAAAAAAAAGAAAAACCAAGTCCTAGAATCTAAAAGTATATTATAATGCACATTTTTCGTTGAAACATTCATCACCACAGGTTTAATTATGGTGAAGGATGAGAAGAGTAAGCAGGTTCACTTGACCGTGCCGTGCCGTAAACAACTTCACTTTTTTTTTCTATTATGTTGTATCTCAGTTGACAGGAGGAGCTCTGTAGTATGCCGGAACTGTCGCCGGGAAGAACATTTGTCGAACTCCTTCGGCCTTTATGATAGGGAAGATTATTCCGGATGCACCCTGCAATTGAATAAAGCAACATATTTATTAGAATTTGATATTACAGGGTAGCTGTAGGAAATTGGAAAAGAAAATAAGAAAAGTGGAAAACGCAGATCCTTACAGAAATCACTCTGAATCCAATCCATATGCGTTTAGGAGAAGGGAAGGGAAGGCACAAGCGACCAACACCATATATCGCCACTGCGAAGAAATGGAGAACCAAGCTCAGCGGACGGGGGTTTAGACCTGAGAGCAGAGAGACTGGTCCCGTAGTGCAAAGGCCTCCAAGGCTTAAGTAATCAAAGCAAGCCTCGCGCATTTCTACTCTTGCTTCGTCTGGTGAGGCGCAAAACACCTTGTATAGCGCACCTGCGAGTGTATTTATTGTTGATGCCACAGGCTGCAAAAGAGGAGATTTTTATGCTAAGATAACACATATAGAAAAGCATAGCTACAGGCCAGACTTGTATAAATTTATGTCACTTACCTTACGCAAGGTGTAAAAAGCCTCGAGGTATCTGCACAGAGTAGGAGCATCATTCAGGTTATGCAAAGGTCGAAGAAGATCTCGAAGCACAACAATGTCGGATAATGCGACTGTCATTCCTCCCCCTGTCAAAGGATGGCGCATGTTGAATGCATCACCCATTAATAATGCGCCAGGAGTTGGATGAGGAGCAGCTGGCATGCTTCTATTTGGCATTGTCCTAATGTTTCCTTTATCCACTGCAGATACAAAGGAGTCATAAATTTCTGGCGGTATCTGTAACACAAAATGATGCAAGTTCAGTTGAAGAGGGGAGGAATATAAAAGTTCAAAAGGATTGTTTACAGCGTAAATAACAAACCTGAGGTGCCACAACAGTTTTCAAATAGTTTGCCATATCCCCATTTGAAATTGAAGGGACCTTCTGACCAGGTACATCGACTAGACAGCGAACCTCTGTGCTACTTATTGGATAGAACAAAATTGGGGATGGATCTGCCAGGACGACATGGCCATGATTTGCATAGGGAAGGTTGCAATTCTCTAAAACCAAGCCCACAAAACAAGATGGTACATCCACCTGCAGAAATTGGACAAAAGATTTACTATTTAGTATCACCGGCGACACGTTTGCCCAAGAAAACCAAATTCCTGAATAAACGTGAGTAGAAGTGAAAGAACAATATTAAATTCGTTAAGATAATTCGTATCACAAACTTATTCTTACTTTAGGTTTGCAAAGGGATCGTCGCAAGTTTGAGAAACAACCATCACAAACAATTGTCAATGGTGCAAAAGCTTTCAGTTCATTGCCTTCTTTTGTCTTATATTGTACACCTTTAATAACTCCTTTATCTTCAAGTAGAGAAGTGACAGTACCTTGCTCCAACTTTACACTAGGGAGAAGGGAGAACAAACAATTAAGTTTGCAGAAACATCAGAATTATTTTTAAGATTCTGTCACAAACTCATTTACAAACTCGACCAAATTTCAAAGTCCTAAGCATGTGAGAAAAGACGTACTTGGGAAGAGATGCAGCCTTTTCTCTCATCCTTTGTATGAACCGTCCATTGTGAAAGCTTCTACCAGAAACATCTGAATGAAACTTTTCCAAAGGATATGAAAGCTGAGTATGTTTTCCATCCTTAAAAAGTGCATAACCATAAATCCTTTGAGCATCAATTTCCTTCACACAATCTGCAGCCAGGTATAAGCTATGAAACCATTAGTGACTGATTAAAATATTGGCTGAACGAGAATAATCATGCAAAAAATTCACAAATCAAGTTTTAACTGCAATCACCTTCAATACCCAACTCAATTAACCTCAGATACCCCCCTGGTTGAAGCAACTCACCAACAATTCTGTCAGGTTCTGACAAGTCTCTTTCAATGACATGGACTCGACGTCCATCCTGATTTGCAAATCAAAAAGTCAACTTCCAATCCAACTAAACCAAATAAAGAGCAGAATAAAGTAGTTCCCACATGAACAACGCTCAACATTAAATAACATGAACAGAAACTCCATAGCACAAAAAATCAGTTGAGCAATAATTCTCATGAATTAACAGACAACTCTCACTTCTTTTTTCTTCGTAATTAACAAAAAAAATATTATTTAAAGTGATAAAAATGAAACCCAAAAGGAGGAAAAAACTTAAAAACTCAACAGTTCAATCAAAGTTAACAAAGACAATGACCTTTTCTTTCCTGTTGTCCTATGATCAATAAAAACGATCGTACACACAAATAGTCCGGCTCCAGATCTCAAATTCCATCGAATACGACATGATCTATATCATTATAATCACTAAAAATGCTTAACAAGTTGATTGGTCCCCATTTCTCAAGAACACAAACTACACCTAACCTGAATAAATAAAATGAATTATATATTAATGAAAAAAACTCTCAATTTCTGTTTCTTGAATTACTTATATATAATATTAAAAATATTCTGTATGTGCTGTAAAAGATTCTTCAACTTCACGGGATTGCAAACTATACCAATGTTTCCAGTAGTGTGCTTCTGCATGTTCTCCACCAACAAATATAATAAAAAAACGAAACGTAACCATGCAACAAAAACCACAAACCTCTTTTCACATTAAGTACCATATGGCTATATGCAACTTTACAGATTGCATCACAAAAAGGCTAACTCAATTCACTCTTAGATTATAAAAGTTAAAACGGACGTGTTCGATTTTGGAAGATAGTTTTCTTAACTATATCGATGTGGGCTATAGTAAATGATATGTTAAAGTTAAAAGATCAGACTAAGTTACTAAGTTACTAACTATTAGTTCAATGAGAATAAAACCCCGCGAATTATTACCATAAGCTTACACGTCAACGACGGCAAAACATTAACCCTATAAAATAACTAAACAAACAATACATGTGAAGTATATTTCATAAAAATATTGTGAAAATGTAGACAAAAGAGGAGGAAAAGGAACCTTTCCGAGAGTATTGGCAAGAGCCGAACCAGCGACGCCTGCGCCAACGATGATGACGTCAACGTCACCTGATCCACATTCGCCATTACCACAAACAACACTCCTAACGCCGTCGTTTTTAACTTCCATCATTGCTCTTCTAACGCTCCTCTCCGTTTGCTTAGCCAAGAAGTAGTAAAACGCGAATAACCCAAGCGCAAAGGCCAGGATCCACGCAACTAAACTCTGATCCATCATTTTTCAAACGAAATCAGAGGAAAAAGAATTCAAATAAAGAGGGTTGGCGTTTCTGAGTAGGCGTGAGTTGCGTGTGGTGTTTGTTGGCTGGCAATGCTTTGGTTTTGGTTATAAGAAAGACAAGTGTGGCTTTTATAGAACACGGCAAGGAATGAGTGTTGCTTTTGTGCGCTGTTTGTTTGGGACTTGTGCTATTGTGCGCTCTCCTCTTTTGATTCTGTACTTTTTTTTTTGGAAAAAATATCAAGTTGTGACTTTTTTTAAAAAAATTTAGGCAAGAGCTAGATCAGTTCGCGAGTCAATAGCATAGAGTCTCTAATTTTTTTTTGGAGATTAGTGAACCAACAAGTATGTCTCTTTTAGCATCATTACGGAGTCAGAAATCGAATTGTTCACTTTTAATATAGTAATTGACTCCTTTACTGTTGAACGATAGAGTTCAAATTGTGTGAAATTTGAGATTGACTATAGTTTTTGGAAATTCAAGTTAGGACCGGTAAGTTTGTTTTTTTTATTAATAGTGATTTTAATTTTGCCTAATAATTGTTTGACTTTTGGGGGTATACATGGATATGGACCTTTTTTTTGGTAAATGCATGGACTTTAATTTTGGATATTGTCATTTAATTCTAACTTCATGCAACCATATTTATTTTCTCATACCAACTAATTTTTAATTATGATTACATTTAATAACTAGCTGAAAATGGATATAATTATAAATTTTATATTTCATAGATAGCATGAAAGAACTTCTCAATTTGTTATGTCTTGCTTGTTTAAAAGATTAGTTTAGTCGATTTCGGTTAATTAGTCGAATGAATTAGCTATCGAACTCTTGAAAAAAATTAATTGAATTAATCAAGAAATTTTTGATCGAATAGAATAACTATTTTGTTTGTTTTATTAATTTAATAAATTAACCAATTTTTTTTAAAAAATAATATTGAATATTATATATATATATATATATATTAAAAAATTATAGATTTTTTGTTTATTTAAAGTAAAAATAAATCAAATAAAATTTTTATGTACTAAGAATACTTTACACTATTAAACATAGATATTTTATATAAATTGTAAATAATATATATATATATATATATATATATATATTAAATTAAATAATATTATGTTCGGTTAATTGATGGGTTTTTATTTTTTGTCGGAACGACCGATTAGCTGAATCTGCTAAATTTCAAAATTCGCCAAACCAAATTGATTTTTTTATTAGTTCAATTAATCAACTGAATTTTTCCGAACAGTTTGATTAATTAACCGAATTTTAAACGTACCTAAGTTACACCAACGATAAAGCAAAAGTGAAAGTGGGTATTTTTTTTTTTGAAAAATAGATTTTTTGCAGTCGATAGAACTCTTCTTTATATTTCAAAAACACTTGAAGTACAAGTTCAACAAAATTGAAAAAAAAAATAAAAAAATAAAACGCGTTTAAATTTTGCAGTATAAAAAAAATGTTATGATCTAAGTGGCGATGGACCGATAATGACTATTGACTAACGAAATGAATATCTCACAGACTCGGCAGCTTTCCATAACGTTTCTTTTTTTTTTAAAAAAATTATGTTGAGGAGGTTCATTGCACAAACATATCATTGAAAAATAATAATTAAATTAGAATATATTTGGTATTTTCCCATTGCCAAAATATGAAAAAAAAAAAAGAGTGTTCTCGTCAAACAAATCACTTTCTTTGAACTATAGAATAATTTAATGAAAATTTATTATAATTTCATAGATGTCAAATGGTGAGATAAGTATTAATTAATATTATTTATGAATAATTTGACCTGAATCATCATATTCAAATATTGCACCAATTAAACCAAATTACGAGAATGGAGGAAGGCTCATGCATCCATCAACATTTCTAATTTAATAAATGCAT